>APFE030304777.1:77497-93013 GCA_000404065.3 Pinus taeda | reverse complement strand
AATTTATACATTAAGTCCCATTTAAATAACAATTTTTAATTTTTAATTATCAAACAATAACATTTTAACTAACCTTTAACATCATTTAAATTATTTTTTTATTTTTATATATTCGCATAATTTAACTAATTTCCATTAAATCTTGACTCTGGTCCTAAAGTCAAATTTAGCCGTTAGTGAAGATAGCTATTGGAGTCTCTACTCAGACTATTTAACATGCTAAGCTGGATGTATTTCTTCAACTTTTCCTGATGATGAACCACACTTGTTGGTTCGAAACGCGTCGACAAATGATTTATCTTGTGATTTACGCTGAAGAATTTCTCTTAAATTTGATATCGTCGATATACCGATCTCTGACATTCCAATGCATTGATACGCCGATCTTTGAGGTTTTGATCTCCTGTTGCACCAATACGCCGACCTTTCTTGCGTGGATATGGTGACCTCTAATCATTGATTTGCTGATATGTTGACCTCAAATCGTCGATGTGTCGATGTGCCAATCTCCAATATCCTGGACCTTTGATATTCTAGTATTCTTTAGGACATCATGTCCCTGATCATTAGTAAGCCATAAATTTTGATCCATGAATCCATTTTTTGGACTTTCGCGTATCATTGGAAAGCTCTTCTAGATAAATTTCCAATGGAGAGGGTTTGATGTAGTCTTTGACACCATATGCTACCTCTATGTTCCAAGCTATCTGACATTATTCTTCTCATTGACTCTCTAGACAGTTGGAATCACAACCAACAATGGGATCCTCTGCATGAAGCCTGCACCTACCATGTACTTCCTCCTGGTCCATCAATGTAATAATCAGTTTATAGCTTCTCCAATAAGCCTGCTATTGTGATGACTCTCTGCATGAATCTTGTAACTACCATGAGGTTCCTTTTGGGCCATCACTTCCAACATCTGTTGCGCCAAGCATCCAAGCTAATCTGGTTGTCATCAATGCCAACACACTTGCAGTTGCCTTAACTAGGCTACTGACCATCCAGACAATGCCAACTAAGAAACACCATTAATTAATAACAAGATAAAGATACAGAATCTGGATAGGTTAGCTTGTCTTCTAGCCTATCTTCAAACACATGTGAGATGACATAATGAAGGGTTAAAAATATGAAACTATAGAGGCTTCGAGTTAAATTATTTAGTCAATTAATATTCTGTAGGCCCCACTTCAAACGCCATTTTTATGACTAGGGTCCCTAAAGCCCACGTCAAGCCTCTCTTATCTCTAGACACACTTCTATAGGAATTATGTTAAAATTAAATTCCACTGACTCATGAGAAAATAACCTCTCTCCCCTCTGACCAACTTGAGAAGTGCCCCCTCCACCTCTTGTGCTTATTTGTCTCTGCCTCAATGGCATCTCAACATGATCAAGGGGTTGACCTGAGTTCATGTGGGTATTACCCCTACCTGTAAAACAAAAAATAGACCAAACCCTTTCCCTCTCGACCAAGTTCGTACACATCACACCAATTTATCACAGTAACCCGAGATGAAATGACTAAATTTAGAGAGAAATCCACTTGAGCAAGAAGGAGGTGACATAAATTCAACAACTAGATTTTTTTCGTCAACCATTTGACCAAGATAATACAACCCCATGACACTAGACTAGCTACAACCCAGCAACCAGAGAACCAAGACATAATGATCCCTAATCTAGAGCCTGACATAATAGATAGATAGCACCACCCACTGCAGAAATTGTCTACTCACAACACTACACATTCCCACGATGCAACATAAAGACCGCACATCCAGAAGCACCAAAAACCAAGATACAATAACGAGGCTCCCATTCCAGAGAAACTTGACATGAGAGGGCTGAAAAAGACATGTACTTGGAAGAAAATTCCCCCATAATTGTAGACCCAACAACTAAGTTAGCCCGACAAAAAAGACAAAAGAAAGGCGAAAAACTTACAAGCCCAATCCTCTAGCTTGCTAAGATGAGCACACCACTTCATCAACTAGAATAAAACACGAACTTGGAACACCAATCTGTGCACCAATAGAAGGATAGCCCAAAATCCTCTCTCCTCCTCAAGAAAATCACTAGAAAAATACACACTGGGAAAGCTCCGTCAATTCTCTATTTAGTCTATATGCTTCCTGAGGCCAAGGAATAACATTCAACTCTCGAATTCACCTTACAAGTTGAACCACCAACTGTACATGCCATGGCTTGAGACTCACTCAAAATTTTTAACTACATACTCATGCATGAGATGCTAATGATGCGTACCTCCCACATTAATTGGGAGATTAATTCCCTAAAAATGGTAGACACAACAACCTAGATCCAGTCATTTCTAAATTAACACCCCATCAAGAAAAAAAACTTAATGTACTATTATTAGCCATAATAATTCCTTTAAAAAATACATTTTCCCTTACATTTTAAAATATCTACATATAAACTCTCCATTTTAACATGTATATGCACGACTTGAAATTGCCCAAATGCCATTGCCTTGAATCTTGAATATTGACATATGAACTTTATCTATTCTTAAAACTGCATAGTGATATTTTGACACTATGGCCTTCAAATTAATATTTTTGGAATATGATTTGTACGAAAGTATTAAAGGCTTTGAAAGTGGTATTTTATGGTTTTAGAGATAGTTTTTAATTCATAGTTCTATTGAATAAAAGAGGTTAAATTTCATTTTTCCAATGGTTTTAGAAATACATTTGAGCACTTAATGTATGTTTGCTATATTGAACTTACAAATTGGAATTTAAAAATAAAAATATGATATTTAATAAACTTTCTTGTCTATGTCGAAAAAATTATTCATTGACGTGGTTAACTAATATGGTTAAAACTACTAGTTTCTGGAACATTTTGGAAAGAGAGTCGCAACGAGTAATTATATTTTATTTTCAAAAGCACCTATTTTAATGTGAATAAAATTTTCTATGTATTTTCTTTTAAGATATAATCGTTATATTATTTATTAGGAAAATTAAAAAGGAAAAGACTAGTATAAAAACAAAAAATGATATCAAAATCAATATTAAAAAAAATAATAATTATTCAATTTCAAAATAAGAAATTATTTTATTAAAGATGATGAATCAATTATAAAATTAGCTATTTTTCCTAAAGGTGTAAAGGTATACCTAAGGAACAGGAGACTTGGGAAGACTATCTCTTCACTCACTCCATTGTAATGCAAGCGTCATTAGCCATTTCTATGAGTGGAGCAAAATTTGTTCTCAATCAGATGCAAGCATCATTAATCGTTTCTATGAGTGGAGAAAAATTGTTTCTTAATAAAAATATGTAGATGACAAATATACAAAGCCACTCAGAGACGTTAGAAATGGGCATACAAATCTATGAAGAGGACTCCACCTATTAGATTTTAACGACTAATAAGCAGAATTAGGTTGCATATTTAGTGATTTCGAATAAAGCCACTTGCGACAACCTTGAAGGTGTCGTGTAATATGAAAGTGAAGATGAATTTTATAACTTGACTAATAAGCAGAATTAAGTTGCATATTTAGTGATTTCGAATAAAGCCACTTGCGACAACCTTGAAGATGAATTTTATAACTTGAATTTGCCAATGCCATTGCTGAAGCACTTCCACTCATCATCAAATAAAATAGAGGAATATGTTATGAAAATGCCTAGACAATGGTGATGAAGATGAAAGAGATAATTAGTAGCCTCTTACTTATCATGTGTGTGTATGATTACACCACTCTAGGTGGTTGATTTGTACACTAATTTCCATGTTGTTGTGTTTTGTGAGAATAGTGAATATATGAACGCTAGCGCCTTCAACAGAAATATAAACTAGGTTTTGTAATATTTGGTGAGGGATGCTTCTACGATGGGATTCAATACATCTAGCATTGATGAGGGGAAAAATCACCCTAGTACGGTTTACGGAGTTGTCCATTGTGGGCAGATTTAAGCTCCTCTCATTGCAAACATTGCATGGAGACTGCAACTACTTATATTATATCGTACATTGAAGGATGCAACAAAACTTCTGCATATGTTATGATGGACGACTACTTCTTATGATGGGGCACTCAACCATTATGTAGATCACAATTGAAATTCTCAATTTTTTAATTCGAAAAATATCAACCAAATTTTAAATAAATAATTCCAAAATTCAATTGTAAAATTTTATGGTTTAGGCCATAATATAACGCTTCGTAAGAATCAAAATAAAAAATCCTTACAAATGAGTATAAGAATTGAAAATCCCATCCATTTATCGTGTGAGTTGTGTGTCCAAATTATGAGAAGTCAAGATCCCATCCATTCATATAATGTGTCCAAATTATGACAACTGAAAAATCCCATCCATTTCTAGTGTCCAAATTTACAAAATCTTGTCATCAAAATTGCACCTTTTCCTCAAACATATTTCCATTAAGTAACAACATAGAATTAAAATTTTACCAAGACAATTCAATTTTAATAAATTATGTAAAATATTCACCAGTTTACGAAAAAAATTGTTTAAATTTAAAGACACAAATTGTTTAATTTTACAAAAAAAATTAATTTGAAAAACAATGTATAATTTCTAAAGAATTGAATTTGAAAATAAAAATATAATGGAATTTGAAGAAACAAACATTCTAGCAGGGAAAAATAATTCAAGTAACAATGATTTTCAATTTTTGTATCATTAATCATTCAATATGAATGGAATCCTAAACCTAAGTTTTTTATTAATAACCTAGAGACTAAGCACTGCACGGAACAATTAATCATTAAAATTCACTTCCTTAAATGATCTTCCCAAATCTTATTTTACCTCTAAGGGCTCTCATTATTTCATCACTACGTTCTAGAAATGTTTGATCCATCTTCTCTGTCTCCTTACCTTTCCTTATTTGAATATTTGGGAAATCTCTATGAATTCCCTTAAGCGCATGTGAGATTCAATTGCAAGCTAAAATAATTATGACACGGGTCCAAAACAGATTATATTTATGGACAATTATATATAAATAAATTTATTGAATCTCTACATAATGAATACGGATTAAGAAATAAGAAAAAAAATATAATATGGGGAAATCATTCAGTACAATAGTAATGTAGGTCTGTCTTAAAGGGATTTGAAGATTCTTGGTTGCTATCGAAGAGTTTCCATTCACGAGCATATTAGTCACTTTGTTGAAAATCCACGGTTTGCTTCATCAAAACTGTATAGAAAATTGAGCGACAAAAAACATGGAAACATGTTTATTTTTCCTTCTTACTATTAACCAGTATTCTTTTATATGTCATTGTCATCATATGTAGAATAAAATATCTAAAGTCAAAATCAATTCATATACAATTCACAATCAAAGCAAAAAATGAAATACAGAAGATTAGAGCAACTACTAATCATTTTCCACTCTTAAATATTAATAACACGCCTATAATGATAAAAGCCATGAAATGATCTTCTGCCACTTTAATTATAATTATTTTTCATGTAAGTTCCATATCATTTGCACATGAAACCACCCAATTCTAATCCATATCCACCCCCCGGCCAAAAAATTGCAGTTTAAACAGACCTAAATTATTCGACATTTCTGAAAAGATCAGGAAAGCCATTTCCCCCCTCTATCCATCAAGATACGTTATTATGGTCTATAAGAACTCAAATCACCCGCGAATGTTTGACAATATGAATTTTCATGTGAGATAAGAATTGAATTGTGACATATTCCTTTCACAAAAATATAAATTTAGAAATGTGTCAAAATCAACAGAAAAAGTATTCTTCCAAAACAAATCCTTTCTCTCTCATCCTATTGACCAATAATTTTTCTTCCAATGGTTTGTCTTCTTTCCAATTTTTTTTATTAATAGAGAATATGGCATGGGAGGCCAATTGAACAACAATTGAACAAAAAATGAACAACAATTGAACAACAATTGAATAGCAACTGAACACAAATTGAACATTGGATTTCAGAGATCTGTGGTTTGTGCTTTTTGAGTCTTTGATCGGAGAATCCACAGTGCGAGAATTTTTACACCACTGTGGATTCTCCGATCAAAGACTCACAAATTGAACAACCAATGAACAACAATTGAACATCAATTGAAGAGCAACCGGTCTCACGTTGACTTCCCACATTGACTTTCCCTTTAGAAGATAGGTGCTTCACATTAAGCTGTTGATCTCCTCTATCTAGATCTACTCGTTGGTAGTGACATCACAAATCGCAATTTCTCCCAGCCAAGGTTCATTCACTCTTGAATGATGCAATGTGATATAATCCAATGGTTAGCAATCAGTCAGTGATCCAACAGTTGAAAATGATATCACACAGGGAACTTGTGCGATGCTAACTGCCTCACAGAGTCGATATGGTTTATAGACCTTGATCTATAGAAATTTGGGTCCAGTTTGAGACTTAAACTATGATCACCTTAAAACCCGAAGTCCATTGGATAATAGAATCCACCAAGCCTATGGCTCACGGGGCTTCAACTTACACATAGACTGCCAAACATCTCAACCCCCATAGTTAACTATGACGTAAGCGGTTGAAATTCAGATCTATGATTAGGATAGAGTACAGGCCTTCAACCACGATCAAACCTTTCTATGCTCTTCTATGCTCGTCCTTAATACTAATGACCACACTTAACACTTAGATACTAATATTAACAACTAAGATATGAGAAACAAAGAAAATACTCGTATGCGCTTTAGAACGCAAATAAACAAAAGTAACCGAGAGTTTTAACTAGAATTAATACACAGATGCACACTAAATCAAATTCCTTCAATAAAATAATAATTATAGAGTCTTGGCCATCTCGGCTCAATTATAGCAAATTAAGAGACCTCTGTTTCAATCTCAAAACCCTCTCTCACTCAACTATTACCTCTTGCTCAATCCTCAATCATCTCAGCTAATCCTTCTTCATTACATTTTCTTCGTTTTATGAATCAAATCCTATTCTAACTTTATGAACAACTAGATTTCTATTTTAAATTAATCTAATAGTCTAATCACTATTTTCAAGCTCCATTACACACCTATGCTAACAAATTTATCCCTCAGTCTAAAAGAAGACAATTTCCAAACTATTACAATAATGAATTGCAGATCATTTTCAAGAGATCCAACCCTCTCGACCAAAACTGACTTTTGACCACTCAGGTCAATGAAATTCAACTCGTTTATCCACAACATGTGAACCAATCTTCACATTGCTAGCTAAGTCCATATGCTCCTGCATCAGACTCCCAGGGAAGAAAAGAATCATCCCTCAAACTTTCAGTGTTTACTCCGTACTTCTGCAACTCTGTGGTTGTCAACCAACTAGCATCCTCCAGTGGTTGTCCTTTCCATTTGACTAGATATTGATAATAAACTTGTCCTCTCGTTATTTTGGATACTCTTTTCTCCAAAACAGCTTCCACCTCTTTCTTAACTGTCTATGGCATTTGTTCTTCACAATTCGATGTTTGGACTTAATCTTCTCCTGTAGCTCTGTCTCTATCTCTTTGTATGGATACAAATCTGCAACATTAAAGATAGGTGAAATTCCAATCCCTTCTGGCAATTCAATTTCATAAGCATTAGTTGAAAATTTTCTTACAATTCTACATGGTCCTATCTTTTTCATTTCCATTTTATTGTAAGTCTTAGCAGGAAATATTTATTTCCTCAAATACACCATCACTAAATATCCCACTTGGAATTCTTTCTCTCTTCTTTTTAGATATACTCTCTGTTTGTATTTTCCACTTCTTTCCTGCAATCTGCCTTTGACGTCTTCTTATAGTCTTTGCTATTGCTTTGCAAACTCTTGAGCTTTTGCACCTCTTGTCTCCTATTTACCCAAATTTCTAAGCTCATACACACCTCTTGGGTTCATCCCAAAAACAATCTGAAATGGACTCACTCCAATACTTCGGTTTGGAGTGTCATTATAAGAAAACTCAGCTTGAGCGTGTGCTAAACCTGACTACTTAGGATTTTGATACACTGAACTTCTCAATATGTTCCCCAAGCTTTTATTTACTACTCCCGTCTGTCCATCTGTTTGAGGACAATATGCTGAACAGAAACTGAGTAGCTCCTATTTTCTTCCAAAGAGTTCTCTAGAAATTCCCTACAAACTTTGTATGTCTATTAGAAACAGTACCTATAGGCAATCCATGTAATCTTACAATTTCTGAAAAAATTAGATTAACAATGTGTGTTGCATCACTAGTATTTTTACATGCAATGAAATGTGCCATCTTGGAAAATCTATCTACCACAACATAAACGGAATCATTCCCCCTTTGAGTTTTAGGTAACCCCAAAACAATGTCCATGCTAACTGCATCCCATGGTCGGTCTGGTATTGGCAATGGCTGGTACAATCCCGTATTATGGCTTCTCCCTTTAGTGTGTCGACATATCCTGCACTTCTCAACAAATCCCTTAACATGATTCTGCATCTTTGGCCAATAATAAAAAGCATTTACGTGAGCAAAGGTTTTGTCTTGTCCAAAGTGACCAGATAATCCCATCCATTTCTAGTGTACAAATTTACAAAATCTTGTCATCAAAGTTGCATCTTTTCCTCAAACATATTTCCATTAAGTAACACCATAGAATTAAAATTTTCCCAAGACAATTCAATTTTAATAAATTCTGCAAAATATACACTAGTTTACCAAAAAAATGTTTAAATCCAAGACACAATTTGTTTAATTTTACAAAAAAAAAAAGAATTTGAAAAACAATGTATAATTTCTAAATAATTGAATTTGAAAATAAAAATATAATGGAATTTGAAGAAACAAACATTCCAGCAGGGAAAAATAATTCAAGTAACAATGATTTTTCAATTTTGTATCATTAATCATTCAATATGAATGGAATCCTCAACCCAAATTTTTTATTAATAACCCGAAGACTTAGCACTGCACGAAACACTTAATCATTAGAATTCACTTCCTTAAATGATCTTCCCAAATCTTATTTTACCTGTAAGGGCTCTTATTGTTTCATCACTACCTTATAGAAATGTTTGATCCAGCTTTTGTGTCTCTTTACCTTTCCTTATTTGAATATTTCGGCAATCTTTATGAATTCCGTTAAGTGCATGTGACATTCAATTACAAGTTGAAATAATTATGACACGAGTCCAAAACAGATTATATTTCTGGACAGTTATATAGAAATAGATTGATTGAATCTCTACATAATGTATAAGGATTAAGAAATAAGAAAAAACAATATAAAATGGGGAAATCATTCAGTACATGTGTAATATAGGTCTATCTGAAAGAGTTTTGAAGATTTTTGGCTGCTATCGAAGAGTTTCCATTCACCAACATATTAGCCACTTTGTTGAAAATCCACTGTTTTCTTCATCAAAACTGTATAGAAAATTGAGCGACAAACAACATGGAAACAAGTTTATTTTTCCTTCTTACTATTAACCATTATTCTCTTATATGTCATTGTCGTCGTATGTAGAATAAAATATCTAAAGTCAAAATCAATTCATATACAATTCACAATCAAAGCAAAAAGTGAAATACACAAGATTAGAGAAACTACCAATCATTTGCAACTCTTAAATATTATTAACACGCATATAATGATAAAAGCCATGAAATGATCTCCTGCCGCTTAAATTATAATTATTTTGCTTGTAAGTTCCATATCATTTGCACATGAAACCACCCAATTCTAATCCATATGAATCCCCTTTGCCAAAAAATTACAATTTAAACACACCTAAATTATTTGACATTTCTAAAAATATCAGGAAAGCTATTTCCCCCCTCCATCCATTAAGATACATTCTTATGGTCTACAGGAACTCAATTCACCCCCCGATGTTTTGACATTCTGCATTCTCGTGTGAGATAAGATTGGATTGTGACATCTTCCTTTCACAAAAATATAGATTTAGAAATGTGTCAAAATCAAAACAAAAGATATTCTTCCAGAAAAAATCGTTTCTCTCTCATCCCGTTGACCAGTAATTTTGCTTCCAATGGTTTGTCTTCTTTCCAATTTTTTTTATTAAAAGAGAGTATGACGCAGGAGGCCAATTGAACAACAACTGATCAAAAATTGAACAACAACTGAACATCAATTGAACAACAACTGAACAATGATTGGGCAGCAACTGAACAACAATTGAACAACAACTGAACAACAATTAAACAAAAACTGGATAGCAATTGAACATCAACCGATCTCGTGTTGACTTTCCCTTTAGAAGACATGAGCTTCACTTTAAGTTGTTGATCTCCTCTCTCCAGATCTACTGGTCGGCAGTGACATCACAAATTGCAATTTCTCCTGGCCAAGGATCATTCACTCTTGAATGATGTGATGTGATATAATCCAACTGTTAGCAATCTGTCACTCATCTAATGGTTGACAATAGTATCGTACAGGGAACTTGTGCGACGCTACCCGCCTCACAGAGCTGATATGGTTTATAGACCTTGATCTATAGAAATTCAGGTCCAATTTTAGACTTAAACTCCAATCGCCTTAAAACCTAAAATCCATTGGATAATGGAATCGATCGATCCTATGGCTCAAGGGACTTCGACTTACACACAGCCTGCCAAACAGCTCAGCCCCCGTAGTTAGTTATGATGTAAGCAGTTGAAATTCAGATCATTGGTTAGGATAGAGTATTGGCCTTCAACCATGATCAAACCTTTCTATGCTCTTCTACCCCTATCCTTAATACTAATGACCACGCTTAACACTTAAATACTGAGATTAACAATTACGATATGAAAAACAGAGAAAATACGTGGATGTACTTTAGAATACAAATACACAGAAGTAAACAAGAGTTTTAACCAGAATTAACGCATAGATGCACACTAAATCAAATTCCTTCAATACAATAAAAATTACAGACTCTTGGCCCTCTCGGCTCAATTACAACAAATTAACAGAACTCTGTTTCAATCTCAAAACCCTCTCTCTCACTTAACTCTCGCCTCTCGCTCAATCTTCAATCATCTTGGCTAATCCTTCTTCATTACATTTTCTTCATTTTATGAATCAAATCCTATTCTAACTTTACAAACAACTCGATCTCTATTTTTAATTAATCTAATAGTCAAATCGCTATTTTCAAGGTCCATTACATGCCTATGTTAACAACTTTATCCCTTAGTATAAAAGAAGACAATTTCCTAACTATTACAATAATGAATTACAGATCATTTTCGAGAGATCCAACACTCTCGACTAAAACTGACTTTTGACCACTCAAGTTAATGAAATTCAACTCGTTTAGCCACAACATATGAACAAACCTTCACATTGCTGGCTAGGTCCAGATGCTCTTGCATCAGACTCTCATGGAAAAAAAGAGTCATCCCTTAAACTTTTTAGGGTTTACTCGATACTTCTACAACCCTGTTGTTGTCAACCAATTAGCATCCTCTAGTGGTTGTCCTTTTCATTTGACTAGATATTGATAATAAACATGTCCTTTGGTTCTTTTGGATACTCTTTTCTCCAAAATAGCTTCCACCTCTTTCTTAACTATCTTTGGCATTTGTTCTTCCCAGTTCAAAGTTTTAACTTCATCTTCTTTAGTTTCCTCCTCTAGCTCTATCTCTATCTCTTTGTATGGATACAAATCTACAACATCAAAGATAGGTGATACTCCAGTCCCTTTTGGCAATTCAATTTCATAAGTATTACTTGAAAACTTTCTTACAATTCTACATGGTCCTATCTTTCTCATTTTTAGTTTATTGTAAGTCTTAGTAGGAAATCTTTCTTTTCTCAAATACACCATCACTAAATATCCCATTTAGAATTATTTCTCTCTTCTTTTCATATCTACTCTCTGTTTGTATCTACCACTGCTTTCCTGCAATCTTCCTTTGACATCTTCTTGTAGTTTCTGCATCTGCTCTGTAAACTCTTCAGCTTTTGCACTTCTTGTCTCCTGTTTACCCAAATTTCTGAGCTCATATACACCTCTTGGGTTCATCCCAAAAACAATATGGAATCAATTCGTTCCAGTACTTCGGTTTGGAGTGTCATTATAAGAAAACTTAGCCGGAGCGAGTGCTAAATCACAACTACTTAGGATTTTGATACACTAAACTTCTCAATATGTTCCCCAAGCTTTTGTTTACTACTTCGGTCTATCCATCTATTTGAGGATGGTATGCTGAACTGAAACTGAGGTTAGCTCCTATTTTCTACCAAAGATTTTTCCAGAAATGCCTTACAAACTTTGTATCTCTATCAGACACAATACTTACAGGAAATCCATGTAATCTTATAAATTCTGAAAAAATAGATTAGCAATATGTGTTGCGTCACTAGACTTTTTACATGCAATGAAATGTGCCATCTTGGAAAATCTATCTACCACAACATAGACGGAAGCATTCCCCCTTTGAGTTTTAGGTAACTCAAAACAAAGTCCGTGCTAACTGCATCCCATGGTCAGTCTGGTATTGGCAATGGTTGGTACAATCCTGTATTCTGGCTTCTCCTTTTAGTGTGTTAACATATCCTGCACTTCTTAACAAATCTCTTAACATCAGTCTAGATCTTTGGCCAATAATAAAAATCATTTACTTGAGCAAAGTTTTTTCCTTGTCCAAAGTGACCAGATAATCCCATCCATTTCTAATGTCCAAATTTACAAAATCTTGTCATCAAAATTGCACGTTTTCCTCTAACATATTTCCATTAAGTAACACCACAGAATTAAAATTTTCCCAAGACAATTCAATTTTAATAAATTTTGTAAAATATTAACCAGTTTACCAAAAAAATTGTTTACATTCAAGGCACAATTTGTTTAATTTTACAAAAAATAAAATTGAATTTGAAAAACAATGTATAATTTCTAAATAATTGAATTTGAAAATAAAAATATAATGGAATTTGAAGAAACAAACATTCCAGCAGGGAAAAATAATTCAAGTAACAATGATTTTCAATTTTCTATCATTAATCATTCAGTATGAATGGAATGCTCAACCTATGTTTTTTTATCAATAACGTAGAGACTGAGCACTACACAGAACAATTAATCATTAGAATTCACTTCCTTGAATGATCTTCCCAAATCTTATTTTATCGGTAAGGGCTCTCCTTGTTTCATCAGTACCTTCTACAAATGTTTGATCCATATTTTGTGTCTCTTTACCTTTCCTTGTTTGAATATTTGGGCAATCTCTATGAATTTTGTTAAGTGGACATGAAATCCAATTGCAAGCTGAAATACTTATGACATGAGTCCAAAACAGAGTATATTTCTGGACATTCTATATAAATAGATTGATCGAATCTCTACATAATGAATAAGTATTAAGAAATAAGAAAAAAAAATATAATATGGGGAAATCATTTAGTACACGAGTAATATAGGTCTGTCTGAAATAGTTTTGAAGATTCTTGGCTGCTATCGAAGAGTTTCCATTCACAAGCATATTAGCCACTTTGTTGAAAATCCATTGTTTGCTTCATCAAAACTCTATAGAAAATTCAGCGACAAACACATGGAAATAGGTTTATTTTTCCTTCTTACTATTAACAGTTATTATTTTATATGTCATTGTCATCATATCTAGAGTAAAATATCTAAAGTCAAAATAAATTCATATACAATTCACAATCAAAGCAAAAAATGAAATACACAAGATTAAAGAAACTACTAATAATTTGCAACTCATAAATATTTTTAACACGCCTATAATGATACAAGCCATGAAATGATCTTCTCCCTCTTTAATTATAATTATTTTGCTTGTAAGTTCCATATCATTTGCACATGAAACCACCCAATTCTAATCCATATGCATCCCCTTTGCCAAAAAATTGTTGTTTAAACACACCCAAATTATTTGACATTTCTAAAAAGATCAAGAAAGCTATTTCCCGCCTCCATCCATCAAGATACATTCTTATGGTCTACAAGAACTCAATTCACCCTCAGATGTTTGACAATATGCATTCTCACGTGAGATAAGAATTGAATTGTGACATATTCCTTTCACAAAAGTATAAATTTAGAAATGTGTCAAAATTAACAGAAAATATTCTTCTAGAACAAATCCTTTCTCTCATAATTTTCCTTCCAATGGTTTGTCTTCTGTCCAATTGTTTTATTAATAGAGAATATGACATGAGAGGCCAATTGAACAACAATTGAACAACAACTAAACAACAATTGAACAACAACTAAACATCAATTGAACAACAACTGAACAACAATTGAAGAACCACTTAACAACAACTGAACAACAATCGGTCTCGGATTGACTTCCCTTGTTGACTTTCCCTTTAGAAGATAGGCGCTTCACTTTAAGCCATCGATCTCCTCTCTCTAGACCTATTGGCCGGCAGTGACATCACAAATCGCAATTTGTCTTGGTCAAGGTTCATTCACTCCTGAATGATGTGATGCGATATAATCCAATGGTCAACAATCAGTGAGTCATCCAATGGTTGATA
The DNA here is from genome assembly GCA_000404065.3 of Pinus taeda. Lineage (NCBI taxonomy): Eukaryota > Viridiplantae > Streptophyta > Pinopsida > Pinales > Pinaceae > Pinus > Pinus taeda. Next base: position 78,518 of record APFE030304777.1, on the reverse strand, counting down.
GTAGTATCGCACAGGGAACTTGTGTGATGCTACCTGCCTCAAGGAGATGATATTGTTTATAGAACTTGATCTATAGAAATTCGGATCTGGTTTTAGACTTAAACTCTGATCACCTTAAAACGCAAAATCCATTGGATAATGGAATCCATCAATCCTATGGCTCACGGGACTTCAACATACACATGGACTACCAAACAACTCAACCCCCGTAGTTAATTATGATGTAAGGAGTTGAAATTCATATCAATCGTTAGGATAGAGTACGGGCCTTCAACCACGATTAAACCTTTCTATGCTCTTCTACCACCGTCCTTAATACTAATGACTGCGCTTAACACTTAAATAATGAGATTAGAAATTAAGATATGAAAAACATAGAAAATACTCAGATGCACTTCAGAACGCAAATACATAGAAGGAAACGAGAGTTTTAACCAAAATTAACACACATATGCACACTAAGTCAAATTCCTTCAATACAGTAATAATTACATAGTATTGGCCATCTCGGCTCAATTACAGCAAATTAACATACCTCTGTTTCAATCTCAAAGCCCTCTCTCTCACTTAACTCTCGCCTCTCACTCAATCCTTAATCATCTTAGCTAATCCTTCTTCATTACATTTTCTTCTTTTTATGAATCAAATCCTATTCTAATTTTACGAACAACTCGATCTCTATTTTTCATTAATATAACACACCTATGCTAACAACTTTATCGCTTAGTCTAAAAGAAGACAATTTCCTAACTATTACAAGAATGAATTACAGATCATTTTCGACAGATCCAACCCTCCCAGCTGAAACTGGCTTTTGATCGCTCAGGTCAATGAAATTTAACTTGTTTAGCCACAACATGTGAACAAAACTTCACATTGCTGGCTAAGTATAGATGCTCCTGCATCAGACTCCTGGGGAAGAAAAGAATCATCCCTAAAACTTTCATAGTTTACTCCATACTTCTGCAACTATGCTCTTGTCAATTAACTAGCATCCTCCACTGGTTGTCCTTTCCATTTG
>APFE030304777.1:0-73503 GCA_000404065.3 Pinus taeda | reverse complement strand
CCTTTAGCAGCCATAAATCATCATGATACTAGCATAAAATAGATGAAACATTGAGATAGCAACCCTACCTGGAAAATCTAAAAGTTTTGATGGCAATTCGGGCAACTTGGTGTGTGCGCCGCGCCAAGAACCTAGTCCGTCATGCGCTTCTGGTGCACCGCGACAATGAAAATTTTCACTTTGATGCTGCCCTCTATGTGCCGCGCAGCTTGTGTGCACCACGACCTCGTCTGGTGCGTCGCATAGCCTTTCAAATATTGTTTTGGCTCGTTAAATGAAAACTTGCTCCTCCAATCCTCCAGTTGACCTCCTTTGACCCCTTAACACAACAAAATGTGTTTCAAATGATGAACAAGGCTCAATGAGTTGATTTTGATGAAGCCGTGATGAATTTCTGTGTGGGAGGTCCTGTGTGCCATGCACAAACCCAGTGCGCCACGTCGTGTGGGTGCGCCGTGCCTTTGAGAAAACACATTGTGTGTTGCAGCTTTGTGCGCCGTGCTCAATGGGTGTGCCACGCCTGCTCTTGTGTGCACCACGACTGCCCAACTTCAACCAATTCCACCCAAATCGTGCGCTGGCTTACCAAATTCACCTTGAATTGTTCCTTCTTGGTGTTTGGCATTCAAAATGACTTTGAACCTCTTGGGGAACTTGTTATAAATACATTGGAGACATGGTTTTGATTTTTGGTTCTCCAAAACCCATTTTATAATGTTTTATTTTTGGCACTTTTCACAATTTAATGTAACTCTATATTCACATTTCCTTTTTGAATTTTAGATTAAAATGATAGAATTCTTGTTTAAATTTTTGCAGGGGTATCTGACATGGAATTTGGCTAAGGAGACCAGGGTTGCACCTAGAGAACTGAATAACCGAAGAAATTTTGAAACTATTACATAAACACAAAATATTGACTTTTCTTCAAAATAGAGTTTTGAAGAACAGTAGTAATCCATCAATGTGACAATGAAACTTGCAAAGCAAAACATGTGTAGAGCCTCCCTCTGGCCTGCTAACCTTATGGACACTTTAATGACTCACTTTGTGTAACCCTAGACCTATGATGTATATGAATCTTTACCTATTAAAAGATGACACATTGGCTATCATGGACTCTAATAAACATTGAAGAAAAGACCAAAGCCAGCAGGTACAAGACATGAGGGGAATGAAAAGTAAGGCCCTTTCTTCAGGTTATGGCATGATCCTAAATGGAATGCAGGTGAATGAGCAGAATGGGACACCTAAAATGACATGCAAGAAAGAGTTTTGATCTTTGACGAAGGGCTGAATAGACCAACTCTAACATTGGCTCCAATGGGGATGGTATCTCCTAGGAGGTGCCAAGAATGGCAGATCTCTGGATGAGCTAGATAGTGCCTTCGTCCATTGGGCTATGGAGTCCATTATTTTGACAAAGTAACACCAAACTTCGTGACTTATTTATTGACTGAAAAATTGACTCAGCTCAACTCAATGATGCAACTAAACTGACTGAAAAACTAAATTGACAAACTGAACTCAAAACTGAAATTTTTCTTCAGAATTATAGCCTTCACTTCGGGCCCCGGACTGAAGAAAATATTCCATTACACACTTGCAATGAAACTGAAATTAAATGGTATGTACAGTGACAATGTGGACAACAGAAATAACTCAGAAATGATACCTCTTGAGCAACCGACCATTGACCAACCCTCCAGGACATTCTTCCCCGTTCATCCCCTTCAAAAGAAAGGCATTCTAACCATGATATGCAGCAATTTTGAAAGGACCTTTCCACAGATTTTCGAACTTACCGTGCTTACGCTTGTCCTCATTCCTTGCATCCCACTTCAGCACCACTTCCTCTAATTGGATTCCATCCGCCTTCACTTTTCTGTCATAGATTTTCTTAATCTTCTTTTGCAACTTGGATGTGTTTTGGAAAACCTCTTCTTGTGTCTGTTGCAAATGGACCATTTGATTTAATCTTCGTTGCATAGGATCTTCTTCACTACCGGAGCTGCTAGAGAGGTAGGAAACACTGTATCAACTCCATAAACAAGCTCAAATGGCGACATACCAATGGATTTATTTTGGCTGACCCAATCTGCCAAAAGTGCATTGACCAAATTCTTATGCCAACTCTTCTTGTTAACTTCCAGCAAATTTTTGATGATGTTGAATAAAGATTTATTAGATGACTCTGCCAAACCATTGCCTTGCGTATGATAAGCGGTTGAGTGACCCAAAATGATTTTATACTTGTTACAAACTCAATCATCCTCTTCGATTTGAAAGCTGCTACGTTGTCAGCGATTAACTTATTCGGGCAACCAAAACGAGACAAGATATTATTCTCAAGGAATGAAATAATTACCGCATCCGTAGCTTGTCTAGTGGGAATTGCTTCAATCCATTTCGTGAAATAATCCATTGCCGTGAGAATCCATCGATGCTGACCTAAAGAAGCGAGATGAATTTCACAAATGAAATCCAACCCCCATTGCTAAAAAGGGGCACTCACCTCAATGGGCTTAAGCGGCAAAGGCCGTAATTGCTGTCTTCCTTAAAAAATCTGACATTGATGACAGCGCATGACCACTTTATATACATCAGCAAACAATGTTGGCCAATAGTATCCTGCAAAAATAATTTTGTTTGCCGTTGTTTTCCAAAAGAGGTGACTGCCACAACCTCCTTTATGGAAATCCTCCATGACTTGTTGTGCTTCTCCTTCCACCAAACAATTCAACAAAACACCACCGGGATCTTTCCAATAAAGTGTAGAATTTAAAATACCAAATGTTGTAGCCTTCAATTTGAGAGTTCTACCTTTGTTTCTAGCCATGCTGGGTGGTGGTGACAAATTTTGCAGCACATCTATGATATTTGAATACCACAGGGAAAGAAAAAACATTTCGGATACCTAAATGGACGAACCTTCCTCATTTTCATTGGACATAGCAGTGATCAGATTTATGTCTAAGGCGTGCAAGTTTGTTTCAGCCATTAACCTTGCCAATCCCTGACCTTTAACAAGCTTGGTGGGATTTATCTCCACATCATACTCCAACAAAGTTGCAATCCACTTGCCTTGTCTTCCTTCCGGATCGGTTTGCACTAAAACATCCTTGACAGCAGCGTTAGGAACATAAGCCAAAATATGAGAATGCAAAATATATACTCGAAAATATTTTAATGCCTTCACAAGTGCAAGAGCTTTCTTTTCAATGATGTTGTACTTCAGAGCTGCGTCTCTTATAGTTCGGCTAAAAAAAGAAATTGGTCTTTCATATTCATCTCTCTTCTGCATTAAGACAACTGCCATTGTATGCTCTGAGGCAAAAGAAAACAATGTAAAATCCTGAGTGTAGTCCGGGCTTATTAGAACCGGAGCTGAAGAAAGAGTTAATTTGACTAAGTTGAAAGATTTTATAGCCTCTTCTGTCCATGTCACTTGGCTGTCCTTCTTAAGCATGTTTGTAATCTCTCTTAGATGTTCAGCAAGATTAGGAACAAAGCGGCACAGAAAATTCATCTTACCATTAAATGATTGAATATCCTTCTTATTGCGGGGCAGGCCAATTTGCTTAATCGCTTCCACACGTGCTGGATCAATATGAATGCCATCTTTTGATATGATGTGCCCAAGTAGTTTGCCCTCATCCATGGCAAACAAACTCTTCTTTGGATTCAACGACACACCATATTTTCTGCACTTTTGAAAGACAATTTTCAAATGATACAAGTGTTCTTCATCTGATTTGGAAAACGTGGTCAGATCATCGAGGTACACAACCAAAAATATATCCTTCTCATTTGCGAAAGCCAAGTCCATTGCTTGCTGAAAAGTGGCACCCGTGTTCTTCAAACCGAAAGGCATTTTGGCATAATGAAAGGTTCCCCACGAAGTGGTGAATGCTGTTTTGTCTCTTTCATCTTCATGGACCAAAATTTGGTTATATCCAGAATAGCCATCGAGTAGTGACATCCGAGATTCTCCAACTACTCGCTGAAGTATATGATCCATTTTAGGCAGTGGGTAGTTGTCCTTCAATGAAACTTTATTCAGATTTCTAAAATCAATGCACAAGTGAATCTCACCTGTTTTCGTTGTACATGCACCAAATTAGAGATCCAATCAGAAAAACGAATGGGAACAATGATTCCTAATTTGTACAACCTGTTTATCTCCTTCTCAATTGATGGTAGCAGTTTTGGATTAAGCCTTCTCAACTTTTGTCTGAAAGGTTTTTGATTAGGCTTGATAGGGATGGTATGCTGAATTATATTGGTATCATAGGTCTTCAAATCAGAATAATCCCAAGCAAACACATCAGCAAAAGATGACAACAAACTGATATATTTGGCTTTTACCTTCGGTGGCAATGCTTTGGACAATTTTACCATCTTTGGATTGGCCGTTGTTCTGATATTGACCTCTTCAACACCCTTCTCTGTTGGCTGCAATGTTGGCTTGCAGGCTATGTCATCTTGATCAAAGAGCTCTTCTAAAGGTATCAAGCCTTTAGGAATGATGTTATCCTTTAACTGCAACACTTCCATTTGATTGATCTGCACATCATCTTTACCATCATCATGTTCTATATCAATTGAGGTATCTTTGAACTTCCCTTTGTTTTGCAGAAAATCATCAATTTCCTCAGCATCTTGGAAAACTTGCCAATATCTTTGATTATTTGGGACAGTCGGACGATGCTTGACATGGATTTTGAATTTATTACTAGAGTTCATAGGAATGTTCAAATTACTTGCTGCCTTAGCAAGTGCATCAACAATGCCATTTTGAATGCGAGGCACATATGTCAAGGTATAATCTGAAAACAATTTTAGAATGTCTAGAACAACATTTCGATAAGCTCGCATTTGAGGATGTTTTTCTTGATACTCACCTTTAACTTGCTTTATCACCAACTCGGAATCGTCATATACTGCAATCCTCTTAGCATTGAGCTTCCTTATAATTTTTAGGCCAACGATCAACGCTTCATACTCAGCTTCATTATTTGAACAATCAAAAGCAAGCTTGTAAGAACATACCCGCACATTACTAGGCACTTTGTTCGGGGTGGAGAGAGGACTGCGTACCCAAATTCCAATTCCAGCACCATCATTTCCCACTGCACCATCAAAATCCATGGTCCACAGGCCCTCTTCCTCTTCTTCTAAGTGCTGAAACTCTGTCACCTCTGTTTTTCCTGCTTGCTGTCCATTATTTCCAGCTAATTACTCAATGGTATTCGACTGTTCATGTCCCTCTTTATTCAAAACTTATCTGAAATTCTCTACTATCTCTGGAATATCATCTGCTACAACTAATTGAATATCAATATCATGGAAGCTATCTGAATACAAAACAAAAGACTCAAGATCTGTATGTACATAATTAATCGGATGATTAATTGGTTTCTCCTTGCTTGTAATCATGTATTTCATTTTTTGTTCCCGGTACAATTTTCTCATTTGGCCAAACAGAGGAATTGTTGCATAGGAGAAATCTAGTTGTAATGTTCCCTTCAACTTCGCTCCCCAAGACTAGGAGAGAAGCATACCAAACCTGGGAGGAATGTCTGCCATAACAACATCCATCAAAACATTCTTCGTGGGAATCTGATCCAAACTTATGACCAAGTCTTTAATAAGCCCAATACATCTCACTCTACTACAATCAAATGAAAAGAGATCATGGTATCTCCTTGTGACGTCCAAACCCAACTTCTCCATGATAGCTTTCGGCATAGGATTGTGTGAAGCGCAAGAATCAAACATGGCATTATGTAACACAAACTCATGCAATCTCAAACTGATATAAAAAGGTGGCACATCGCTATCCGGAGACTCACCAGTCAATGCTAGTCCAAACATTAGCTCGAGTTGATCATCCTCCACACTCACCATATTAAACATTGGATCAAAATTCAAAACTTTAGAGACTTGACCTCTATAATCGTTGTTCCTCATTAGTTCAGTCAAAGGAATGGAAACCTTTAATTTAGAAATTTCATTTTCTAAACTAAAAGTTGAGGGCCTTTCTACCTCTTTGGCTGGAACATCTTTTCTTTCAGCTTTATCCTTTGGAACAACTGGCTGATTTGACTTTTCTGTAGATGGTGACTTGCTAGTATTGGGATCAACTACCTCTTTCCCTTTCCTTTGTGTATCAGGTCACTCATTCTTGGATGCTGGAGTTTCTTTTCTCTTCGGGATTCAGTTGATAGGTACATTTCTGTTTCTAAGTGAATACTGACGCTGCTGTGCAGACAGAGCATTCATATAACCTCTTTGGTACTCATCTGGTTCTTGTTCAAGAGTGGTGTCATTAGCCAAAATATAATCCTCATCCTTCTGTACTGCTAAATTTCCTGCATACTCATCATCCTCAGTGATAAAGGTGGGCATATCATCAGGAGTAAATAAGTGATTTTCCTCCCCTAGTACATTGTCTTCATCATCAGATTCAGGACCAACAAAATTCTGCTGAAGAAGTGTCTTTACTTGCTGCTGTTGTGATGCCGGTTCTTGTGCTCGCTGCTCACGTTGTTTGATCCCGTATTGTGGCTACTGCTGGCCACGAAAATTCAGATTTTGAATCTGTGGTTCAAGTTTGTCAAGTGCTAATCTTTCAATCATTTTTTCTACCTTGTGGAGTACTTGATCTGATGTAGAAGCTTCTTCTTTTATTGAAACTCTCTTCTCGGCCTTCAATCTAGCTCTTTTGTCATTCAAATTTTCTTCAACACTAATAGCAATTTTCTGCATCTCCTCTAAGGAAGGCGGATCTCTCTCTCGCAATTGATATGCCATATCAGGATCAAAACCATCCGGGAACTTAAGTAAATATGACTTTTTAGATGGCCTTAAATCATCGGGAATTGCATTGTAAACCATATTGAATCTATTACAGTAGTCTTTCACGGACTCACCAACATTTCGCTTGACCTTGGTATACTCGGAAGTGATTTGAAGAGGATCTTTCTTAACCTCCCAATGATCCAAAAACTATTTTGGAAGCTCTTCTAATGTAGGAATACTTCTAGCTGCCAAAGCTCTGAACCATTTTCTTACCTCACCACCAAACATTTGCACAAAGAGTCTCATTGTCACATTTTCTTCATCAATTTCATACCACTCAAAGATATCCGACATTTTTTCCACATGCTGTTGAGACGGACCACTTTGAGGAGTGCCATCAAACAACGAAATCTTGCTTTGATAATCTGCTGGCATGTCATCCAAAACTTGAGGTAGTGCAAGAGGAGCAAATCGAGCAGCCATCGCTCTTGGTGTATTTGCAATGGGCCTTGGAGATGTTGCGGGAGTAGATGCAGCTGAGGTGTGAAGTGTATGAGGAGGTGTGTGCGGAGGAGATGCAATTTTAGGTGTGGAAACAGTAGATGAAGGCGAATTGACTGCAGACTTTTGATTAGAAATAATAGGCTGCACAGGGATGGTGGGAATGAAAGGCAGTTCACTAGGATTTCTAGAGGTGGATGCCGTAATGGATGATCCAATGGTAGTAGATGCAGTTTCTAGAAAATCAATGATATTTGTAACCTCAATTGTAGTTTGGAGCTGTTTTAAAATAAAATTCTCAATAGACTTATTAGACTTTTCAATTTGAAGAGATATAGCGAAATCAGGATTTGGAACTATAGAATCAAGAGCACTTTCAGACTTGGTTTTAAACAATGACAGTTCAAACTTTTCATCAAAATCAAGTTCTTCAAGATATTCAAAAATTGCATGACATGAAGGATATTTAATCACGGGAGTCACAAAGCTTTCTTGATGAAGGAGTCTTGGAATCAAATTGGGATTTTCGTAGACAGGAGGCAGATTCAGATCTGGATTAGCTCTGGTATGTCTTCTTCAAGCCATTGTGCTTTGTCAGAAGATCAAAGGAACATAAACAACTTTATCAGCCTATGAATTCGTAAGCTGATCATCCACAACTTAGAATCATCAAATGTACTGGAGTGTTTTCAAGTTAGAGTTCTCGTTAATGAGACTAGACAGGAGATTGACTGAAGTAGCATTTATCTACTTGCGCTAACGTAAAGAAAAAGCATTTCGAAGGCTACCTGGCTAATCTTCAGACTTTGTCTGTAGTTTCAAAATGAAGAATACTAACACACAACCAAATTATTCCCCAATATGGTCGCCACTATGTTAGTGCCTAGATTTGCCTTAGGCTGAAAAGGCAAGGTTCTAGGTCAACATCAAACCACGCTCAGCCTTGTAGCTAGCCTTACGAGGACAGGAGAGGGCTCTCTCCAGGTCAATCTCAACAAAGATAATCGATGAGGCTCGAGATGACTAAAACAAAAGCTAATTTTAGGCTAGGTATGCAGTACAAAGGTTTGATTTGAGTTTTTAGGAGTTTTTGTGTTGAAAGAGGGAAAGGAAAAATTGGGCTTGGGGATTGAGGCACAGTTTTTTGCAGAGGTCTATTTGGGGAAAGGTAGGTGATCGTATTGATGCTTTTAAAGGGAATGAATGGGTAGATCAAACTGGTGAGGAGCTAAGGAGAGCAAGAAGCTTTCAAGGATTCTCCTTAAACAGATGAAAACATGGAAAATCAAACAAACTTAAAGGCAGAGCATAACAATCTATGGATTCTACCTTAACACTTCATTTGTTCAATTGTAGAATATGAGAGAAGGAAAATGATACACATAACAACTTACAATTACTGAGAGAAGCACACCATCAAAACATAAAGCCACATGGATCCCAAACAGTGCTGCAAAACCCTGGTCTTTCCTTAGCCAAAAATGCAGAGAAAATATGTACAATAGTATGCCAAAGCAATCCCAAGTGTCCAACCCTGAAAATGACTAAGATAATACATGATATAGGCTAGCCCAACCCATTCCCTTGCCTCTAGCGGTCGAGCTCATCATTCTAGGAGCTAATCCAACTGATTCTAAACCAAGTACTGAAGTCTAGGCAATCAAAACAACTTGCCTCTATAAGTTAGGAAAGTGATTCATTCATTTAATTTTCACTCTTTAGTGAATGAATCATCTAGAACAAGTAAATAAGTGCCAAAAATACATCATGTTTACCCAATTACATCAATATAGATAAAAAATTACATCAAGAAGAAAAACTAGTCAAACTGGCCGAATTTCTGAGCTGGAAGGTGAAAAATTGGGCAAAAATCCTTTGTGCGCCGCGCCAAAATCTCTGTGCATCGTGCCACTTTGGGGATGGGTTTGAGGTACTTCCTAAAGTCCAAATTATGCCCAAGTGTGCCTGTTGGAAAGCTCTACCAGTCTACTTTCCAACCTAAGTGGAAGTTTCTAATTTGGTGTCCATTTGCCCCTCCAAAAGTGCATTCTCCCAAGATTCCTTCCTGTGTGCCAAAAAAGGGATAGTGAGGTCATTTTTTGAATGTTCTTTGACCTTTTGGGGACCCAGAACTTGATCAAATCCTTAGGTAATCCATGAGCATACATAACTTTCCATAAAAAACCCAGAAGTATAAACTTTTTGCTATTTGGAGCTCCCTAGGAAAAGCGTGCGCCATGTGGCGCGGTGCATAGGGAGAAAAAGCCTGTTTTTTGCCCCAAATATTTCAAAATGCAAAAATATGCTCCAAATTCCTTGAAATTTGGGCTGTAACTTGTTCATCACATGTCATGCTCGGTCAAAGAGGCCTCGGCTAAGATTTGAAGCTGATCTTGCTCTTTTTGCCTCTTTTGTCTTTTTGTCGCCTTCCTCAATTTCGCCTTTAGGTTCCTGATCCAAGCCTTGGAACTGATATTGCGTGCCCTGTAATGGACAACCATATGCCTCAATAATGCATTGTCCTTGTTGGCCTTTTCCAGTAGCCTCTCCAGGTGGATGTTGATTCGCTCGAGCCAAGACTCCCGGTCATCATTAATCACTTGCTCCAATGAAGTGAGCTCAATCCTCCTCTCTTGGGTAGCTTGGCGATTCTCATGGATGTTTTGCAACTCCATGATCTCCTTCTGGTCTTCAAGCTATTTGTTCCTCCGCTCTAAGTATTTGATGATCCACTTCGCCCTCTCCAAGTTGAGGGATAAGGCATTGATCTCTGTCTGCTGCTCTTGAATGACCTCTCTAAGATGTGCACTTTGCGGGCCCCTGTCGATATCGTCATCCTGAATGAGAATGAAGTTAGTCTCTTGCCCACTTGAAGGCCCCTCTTACTGCATTGGCCTCTTGCCTCAGCCCTGTACCTACACTTGTGCTGCTGATGATGGTAACGAGACCCCTTCCACCCCTGGTGGAGGTAGTACTCATCGTGCTGCTAGAAACAATTCCCTCATGCCTCTCTGATAAGTGACATATGTCAGCAAAATGATAGTCTCTGCCTCCTGACCTCCATGCTGCTGTGAAGGTTCACCCGGATCATGAACCACCTCCTGATGAGCTGCTGAAGCTATGAAAAACTCACGGGAGATGAAGTCTTCCCATGTGATACCCTGTAGGCCAAGCTGATGTACAACAATGATCTTGATGAGTGCATAGTGATAAATGTTGTTGTGCTACTGTGCTGGACTCTTCCTTCGCAGAAGAGTGGTCATCCTCTTGATGTTTTGGCACATATAATATGCAATGTTCATGAATTTCACTCTTGTGAAATGCATCAATAGCCTGATATGGTATCATAGAGGCACGAGAAGCGACCTTCACAACTGAAGTATCTGATAATGAGTCTCATCAACGACACATAAGATTCCTTTAACAACTGAAAAGGGAATACTCTCTTGAGCTGCCTCAAATAGCTAGGCTTGATGTAAGGTTCATAATATGATATATCCAGTTGCTGCCTTTGTTCCACTCTTCCCCTATGTTCGGTATCCTAGTGGCCTGAGAGATGGTTTCTGGTGTCAAGGTAAAGTCTACTCCAGCAAGAGTAACATGATTATCATGCAAATGCAAAACAAATAACCAAACTAACTCCTGATGATGCTGAATTTGAGTGATCATCTCACAATATTGAAAGCATGAAATTTGTTGAAAGCATGTCATCGCAAGCGGGCAGGCCTGCAATTGAGTTAAGGAAGTAGGCTTTTCTCTGACATTTCTGCCACCCTTTCGTAGCATTCTCAGCACATTAAGCTCAGTGGATGAGTCACTTTGAGTTTCTACTTCATATTCAGATGAATGGCCAGACGACATCACTGCTGATATACAAACTGCATTAAATGACTGCTCATGTATGAAACTGCTGTTTTGGAGAAATGACTACTGGTTACAAAACTATGTCGAATTGCTGTTAAGATATGTTGAAATCTGCCACCAAGGGAAAATGTAACTAGGGAGTGTTAGGAAAGGGAATGATATGAATGGATGAGGGACTTATGGGGATAAATTATGTTTAGGGACATGTAGGAGGGTTTGGGAAATCCATATGAAGTAGGGTTTGGGTTTTTGCATTTGACAATGGGTAGAAGGGAATTGGGGATAGGGATTTAATAATTTTTAGGGGATAGGGAGCAATCGGATTTGGGGATAAATGGAGTCAAGGGGAGAAGAAAATGATGGAAAAAGGATATACTTGGTGGCAAACAATTTTGGAAACCCTAATAGAAATTGGCTTGATGACTTTGAGAGGTAAGGTTTGCAACCTTTAACAGCCATAAATCATCATGATACTACCATAAAATAGATGAAACATTGAGATAGCAACCCTACTTGGCAAATCCAAAAGTTTTGATGGCAATTCGGGCAATTTGTTGTGTGTGCCGTGCCAAGAATCCAGTGCGCTGCGTGCTTCTGGTTCACCGCGACAGCGAAAATTTTCACTGTGAAGTTGTCCTCTATGCGCCGCGCAGCTTGTGTGCGCTGTGACCTCGTTCGATGCACCATACGACCTTTCAAACATTGTTTTGGCTCTCTAAATAAAAACTTGCTCCTCCAAACCTCCAGTTGATCTCCTTTGACCCCTTAACACAGAAAAATGCGTTTCAAATGATGAACAAGGCTCAATGAGTTGATTTTGATGAAGCCGTGATGAATTTCTGTGTGGGAGGTCCTGTGCGCCACGCACAAACCCAGTGCGCCGCGTCGTGTGGGTGCGCCGTGCCTTTGAGAAAACACACTGTGTGTTGGAGCTCTATGCGCCATGCTCAATGGGTGCGCCACGCCTCCTCTTGTGTGCGCTGCGACTGCCCAACTTCAACCAATTCCACCCAAATCATGCGCTGGCTTACCAAATTCACCTTGAATTGTTCCTTCTTGGTGTTTAGCATCCAAAATGACTTTGAACCTCCTAGGGAACTTGTTATAAATACATTGGAGACATGGTTTTGATTTTTGGTTCTCCAAAACCCATTTTATAATGTTTTATTCTTGGCACTTTTCACAATTTAATGTAACTCTGTATTCACATTTCCTTTTTTAATTTTAGACTAAAATGATAGAATTTTTGGTAAATTTTTGCAGGGGTAGCTGACATGGAATTTGGCTAAGGAGACCAAGGCTGCACCTGGAGAACTGAATAACCAAGGAACTTTTGAAAATATTACATAAACACAAAATATTGACTTTTCTTCAAAATAGAGTTTTGAAGAATAGTCGTAATCCATCAATGTGACAATGAAACTTGCAAAGAAAAACATGTGTAGAGCCTCCCTTTGGCCTGCTGACCTTATGGGCACTTTAATGAATCACTTTGTGTAACCCTAGACCTATGATGTATATGACTCTTTACCTATTAAAAGATGACACATTTGTTGTCATGGACTCCAATAAACATTGAAGAAAAGACCAAAGCTAGCAGGTACAAGACATGAGGGGAATGAAAAGTAAGGCCCTTTCGTCAAGTTATGGCATGCTCCTAAATGGAATGCAGGTCAACGAGTAGAATGGAACACCTAAAATGACATGCAAAAGAGAGTTTTGATCTCTGACAAAGGGCTGAACAGACTGACTCTAACAACACCATCACTAAATCTCCCACTTGGAATTCTTTCTCTCTTCTTTTGATATCTACTCTCTGTTTGCATTTTCCACTACTCTCCTACAATCTACCTTTGACATCTTCTTGTAGTCTCTGCATCTGCTTTGCAAACTATTCAACTTTTGCACTTCTTGTCTCGTGTTTACCCAAATTTCCAAGCTGATACACACCTCTTGGATTCATCTGAAAAAAAATCTAAAATTGACTCATTCCAGTACTTTGGTTTGGAGTGTCATTATAAGAAAACTTGGCCTGAGCTAGTGCTAAATCCCACTACTTAGGATTTTGATACACTAAACTTCTCAATATGTTCCCCAAGCTTTTGTTTACTACTTCAGTCTGTGGGTCTGTTTGAGGATGGTATGCTGAACTAAAACTGAGGTTAGCTCCTAGTTTCTTCCAAAGTGTTCTCCATAAATGTCGTACAAACTTTGTATCTCTATCAGACACAATACTTACAGGAAATCCATGTAATCTTACAATTTTTGAAAAAAATAGATTAGCAATATGTGTTGCATCACTAGTCTTTTTACATGTAATGAAATGTGCCATCTTGGAAAATCTATCTACCACAAAATAAACGAAGTCATTCTGCCTTTGAAGTTTAGGTAACATCAAAACAAATTCCATGCTAACTGCATCCCATGGTCGGTCCGGTATTGGCAATGGCTGATACAATCATGTATTCTAGCTTCTCCCTTTAGTGTGTTGACATATCCTACACTTCTCAGCAAATATCTTAACATCAGTCTGCATCTTTGGTGAACAATAAAAAGCATTTAGCTGAGCAAAGGTTTTGTCTTGTCCAAAGTAACCAGATAATCCTTCACCATGTTTCTTCTTTATTATGTTTTCTCTCATAGAACATTTGGGAATGCACAACTTGTTGCCTTTAAACAATAAACCTCCTTAGATAAGATAATCTAACGACTCATTTTTGTTATGAACTATTGGATTTTGTACTGCTGTGTAAATATATTTGAAATCCGCATCATCTTTATACATTTCAATCATTTCTTCAAATCCTACAACACCAACTTTTAATTCTTGCACAATGAAATTTACCTTGCTTAAAGCATCAACGACTTTGTTCAACTTACCAATTGTGTTCTTTATCACCAAAGTAAAGCTCTGCAAAAAATCTACGCACTTGGAATGTTTCTGCTTCAATTTCAGTTGGTTTTTTATGAACTGTAATGCATGATTGTCAGAATACAGTATAAACTCCTTTGGCAGCAAATAATGTCTCCATTTTTTTAAGGCTTATACAATAGCATAAACTTCTTTATCGTAAGAAGATTACTTCTTCTTCACTTCATTTAATTTCTCACTGAAGAATGCTATTGATCTATGTTCCTGACTCAAAACTGCTCCAATTGCAGCTCCACTAGCATATGTTTGAACTTGGAATACTTTTCCAAAATCAGGTAAAGCTAAAACTAGTTTCTCAGTGATTTTCCTCTTCAACAACTTAAAATTCCTGTCTACTGCTTCTGTCCACTTCAATGGCTGATTAGTCTCCTTGATTGTTTCAATAATTAGTGCACAAATCTAACTAAAACCTCTCATAAATTTCCTATAAAAACTTGCAAGACCATGAAAACTTCTTACCTCAAATATATACCTTGGAATAGTCTAGTTCCAAATTGCTTGGACTTTCTCTGGGTCCATGTTCAACCCTTCTTTAGACACTACAAATCCCAAGTAAATTAATTCTTCTTTCATGAAACTACATTTCTTCAAATTTGTTAGTAGTTTCTCTTTCTGAGAGTTCTTAACACCAATTTAAGATGCTCCAGATGTTCTTCTTTACTTCTACTAAAAACTAGAATATCATCGAGATAAAAAATAACAAACTTGCCTACATATTCCTTGAAGACTTCATTCAACAATCTCATGAACGTGCTAGGTGCTTTAGTCAGTCCAAAAGGCATCACTAACTACTCATACAACCCACTGTTTGTTTTAAATGTAGTCTTCCATTCGTCTCCTTCTCTAATTCTTATTTGATGATATCCACTCATTAGATCTATTTTAGTAAAATACTTTGACACACTCAAATAATCCATCAAATAATCCATGCGTGGCAAAGGAAATCTATACCTAATAGTAATCTTGTTTATGGCTCTAGAATTTGTAGACATACGCCATTCACCTCCTTTCTTTGGACTGAGTACTATTGGTACAACACATGGACTAAGATTGTCTCTGATTAGTTCCTTATCCATCAGTTCTTGCACCTGTCTTCCAACTTCTGCATTATCTTGAGGAGTTAATCTGTACACTGCTTTGTTTGGTAAACTTGCTCCTCGTATTAGATCAATATGATGACTAATACTCCTGATTGGTGGAAATGCATTCGGAAACTCATACACAATAATATCAGCAAAATCATTTAATAGAGTTTTGATTTCTTCACATAAATCATCTAAGTTTGTGGAAGATAAAATTACCTAAGGTCTCCCTACAACAACAAAATGCATTTCTTCACCTTTTCCTACCTCTTGCAATAGCTCCTTCCAGTCAGTAGCATAACACTGTTTCCAGATGCTCCTTTGTCAGCGTCATCCCTTAATGGAAACAATGTATGTTTATTTCCATTCTTCTCTAGAGTATAAGTATTTTTCCTTCCATCATGAATAGCTTTTTGCTCAAACTACCACTGTCTTCCTAGTAATACATGGCATACAACCATTGGCATTACATCACACAATATCACGTCTTTAAACATATCAATTTGTATCTCTACCTTCCATTGTTTTGTCACAACAATTTGATGTCCTTTCTGCAACCACGATACTTTGTAAGGAGTAGGGTGTATTGTCTTCACTAATCCCAGCTTGTCCACCATCTCTATAGAAACAAGGTTATCAGTACTTCCATTGTCAATTATCACTTTACAACATTTACCTTTGGATTTGTACATAGTTCTAAATATACTCTTCCTCTGTGCTGGTTCTTCAGTCTCTTTCTCTGCCTTAAGCAATGCCCTTTTCAACAACAGGGATTCTCCTACTTCAGGGGATCCTTACTTTTGTATAATTCAAGGCATTTCTTGCTTTCCCTCAGCCACATTTACATTCCTTTGACTTGCTATTTTATTATGAGGACAGTCCCATGATATATGCCCCCATTTTTCACACGTGTAACACTAAATATCTCTTCCTCGGCCTCTTCCTCTGGGTGCAAATCTTCCTCTATTAAAATCTCCCCTCTATGGTGGTCTACTACTTGAACTTCCTGCTTCGTGCTGATGTTGTTGAACCCTTGGTCTGGTAGTTTCTCTACCTCTTACTGAACTTTCCCTCTATTCCTCTGATTTTGTTTTCTCAACATCTTCTCTTCTGCCTTCAAACCTGCTTGATAGGTGTCTTCAATGGTCTTCAAACTTAGCAAGCTGATCTCGTCCTGTATGTTGTATCTTAAGCCATTGATATATCTTGCTACCTTCTCCATGTCATCATTTGCATGTCCTACTCTAATACTCAATTTATAAAACTCTTTTGTGTATTCTTTAATAGACAATCCTTTTTTCCTTAAATTCTGTAACTGTTTGAGAATATTTAACTCATAATGTTTTGGCATAAATTTAGCTTTCATTTTACTCACCATTTTATCCCATTCCTTGATCTTGGACTTTCTTTTTCTTGTTCTGGATGTTTATAGTTCATCCTACCAAATAGTTTCATGACCCTTCAATCTAGTAACCACAAACTTCACCTTCTTTCTGTCATCAACCTCTTCATAGTCAAAATATTTGTCTACTGAACTGATCCAATCCATTAGCTCTTTTGCATTGAGACACCCTTCATACACAGGAATTTCCACCTTTGGTTTTCCACCTACTTTAGCCAACATCTTGATAACTTTAGTAGTTTTGTTTTCCACCTCTTCTTCTTTCTCAAAATATTCTTCTACAGCACTCTCAACTCCATCATCAGGTGCTCTCCTCTGCGCAGTCTCCATTTTGTCCATCCTTGTATGCAGACTCCCGATCTCCTCTAGCAGAACTGCATTTGTTTCAGGTCTTCCTTGACCTATGCCAGATCCTCTCCTCAGCGGCATGTTTAATGCAGTCAAACTCAATCTCTATGCTTTGATACCAAAAATTACACAGGAGGCCAATTGAAGAGCAACTGAACAACAATTAAACAATAACTGAACATCAATTAAACAACAACTGAACAACAATTGAACAACAACTGAACAACAATTGAACAACAACTGGACAACAATTAAACAACAACTGAACAACAATTGAACATTAACAGGTCTCTCATTGACTTCTTGTGTTGACTTTCCCTTTAGAAGACATGCACTTCACTTTAAGCTATTGATCTCCTCCCTCCAGATCTAATGGTCAGTTGTGACATCGCAAAGCACAATTTCTCCCTGCCAAGGTTCATTCACTCCTTAATGATGCGATATAATCCAACGGTGAGCAATCAGTCAATCATCCAATGGTTGAGAGTGGTATCACACAGGGAACTTGTGCAATGCTACCTGCCTCACGATGCTGATATGGTTTATAAACCTTGATCTATACAAATTCGGGTTCGGGTTTAGATTTAAACTCCGATCACCTTAAAACCTAAAATCCATTGGGTAACGGAATCCATCAATCCTACGACTCATGAGACTTCAACTTACACACGGACTACCAAATAGCTGAACCCCCGTAGTTAATTATGATGTAAGCAGTTGAAATTCAGATCAATGGTTAGGATAGAGTATGGCCTTCAACCATGATCAAACCTTTCTATGCTCTTCTACCCCCGTCCTTAATACTAATGACCACGCTTAGCACTTAAATACTTATATTAACAATGAAGATATGAAAAACATATAAAATACCTGGATGCGCTTCAGAACGCAAATACACAGAAGTAAATGAGAGTTTTAACCAGAATTAACACACAGATGCACACTAAATCAAATTCCTTCAATACAATAATAATTACAGAGTCTTGGCCCTCTTGGCCCTCTTGGCTTAATTGCAGCAAATTAACAGACCTTTGTTTCAATCTCAAAACCCTCTCTCTTACTTAACTCTTGCCTCTGGCTCAATCCTCAATCATCTCAGTTAATCCTTCGTCATTACGTTTTCTTCTTTTTATATCAAATTCCTTCAATACAATAATAATTACAGAGTCTTGGCCCTCTCGGCTTAATTACAACAAATTAACAGACCTCTGTTTCAATCTCAAAACCCTCTCTCTTACTCAACTTTTGCCTCTGGCTCGATCCTCAATCATCTCAGTTAATTCTTCGTCATTATGTTTTCTTCTTTTTATGAATCAAATCCTATTCTAACTGTACGAATAACTTGATCTCTATTTTTAATTAATCTAACAGTCAAATCGCTATTTTCAAGCTCCATTACACACCTATGCTAACAACTTTATCCCATAGTTTAAAAGAAGACAACTTCCTAACTATTACAATAATGAATTACAGATCATTTTCGAGAGATCCAACTGTCTTGACTAAAATAGACTTTTGACCACTCAGGTAAATGAAATTCAACTCATTTAGCCACAACATGTGAACAAACCTTCACATTGTTGGCTAAGTCTAGATGCTCTTGCATCAGAATACGTTTGAAGAATAGGTTCACAAGCTCTCTCCTCCATCCAGTGGAGGAGCTTAAGAGATTAAGTTCCATATCATTTGTGCATGAAATCACCCAATTCTAATCATCTACATCCCCTTTGCCATGAAATTAAAATTTAAACACACTGAAATTATTCAACATTTCTAAAAATATCAGGAAAACAATCTCCCCTCTCCATCCATCAAGATACATTCTTCTAGTCTACAGGAACTCAATTCACCCCCACTGTTTGAAAATATGCATTCTCATGTTAGATAAGAACTAAATTGATGAATCCTCCTTTCCTAAAAATATAAATTTAGAAATGTGTCAAAATCAAGACAAAAAAATCTTATTCGATAACAAATCCTTTCTCCCTCATCCGATTGACTAGTAATTTTTCTTCCAATGGTTTGTCTTCTTTCCAAATAAATTTTATTAATGAAAAATATGTTTGAATAGTAGGTTCAAAGCCTCTCTCCTCCACCCTATGGAGGAGCTTAAGACATGCATCGAATTCACCTTCTTTGCAAAATCCATGAATGTCTATGGTCCAACTAATTTCTTCTCGACTAAAAGAGCTAGAAATAGCATTATGGAAGATTTTGTTTGCCTCTTTTGTCTCGCGTTCTCTACAAATACCACAAATTATTGCATTAGATATTGATAAAGTATTCAAAGCAATTTTTGTGCATTGAATTTAAAATCTCTAGGGCATGGTCATATTATCCTCATTTGCAATATCCCATAGTAAGAAATGTGTAAATGCCTTTATGAGGAAGCAAGCCTCTCGTTGACATATTTTTTACCAACTAATCCACCTCCTGCACCTTGCGTCCAATGCATAGTCCAACTATTAGTGCACTATAAGTATCCACAATAGGTTGGAAATTATTTTCTACCATTTTTTCCAGAAGCTTCAAAGCAATATCAATGTTGAAATAAATTTTTTAGGATCTGAATCACCAATTGCCCCATCGAAAGCAGTCAATTTTACTTTCTGCATCTTTCTTTCATGAAGTATCCCATTCATAAGTACACTATAAGTTTGATAATTTGGTTGGCATTCTTTCGTTATCATTTTTCTTGGAATATCAAAACTATGGTTAACTCTATCTAATTTTATACTGCCATTAATAAGAGAGAGATTTGTCACATGATCAAGTTTCAAGCATATTTCCTCAATTGTTTCCTTTGTCTGCAAAGGCCATGAATCCTTAAAGTGTAAGTGTGAACATATGAATCACAACCCCAACACACCATTTCTTCAAGGACTTTAAGTGGATGATCCATGATACCTTCTCTATAAATTCCATCAATCGAGATTGTGCAAGTAAATGGAATTTGAAGAAGGCCCCATTTTAGCATTTTTCCAAACACTTCTTCTGGGAGTGATATCTGATTTTCCTTGAAAAGTCCATTCATCAGCACATCGTAAGTATAAGCCTTTGGCTCACAACTATTTTCTTTCTTTGGATCCACTAGAGCAAGAGTGATGTCATTTTTTCCTCATTTGCAATGTCCATCAATAAAAGTAGTATACGTTACTTCATTTGGGGTTAGGCCTTTCTCATGGATCTTATTGTATAAATCACAAGCTTGTTCCAACTTCCCCTCTTTACAAAGTCCATTAATCAATTCACTATAAGTGTGCTTGTTAGGTTCACAACCTTTTTTCTCATCGTGTAAAGGAGCTTAAAAGTGTTATTAGTTTTACCGTCTTTACAAAAACCATCAATCAAAGTGTTATATGTTATTCGAGTGGGTGTCGGGACACTTTTAAGCATTCAATCAAGAAGCATCATTTTCTTATGCAACTTGCGCTCTTTCAAGAGTCCATTTATGAATTCATTTTGGGTATGAGCATTTAGTTTACAGCTAGTCTTTTCCATCTTTCCAATAATCTCGAAAGAAACATCCACTTTCCCCTCTCTAGAAAGGTGGTAAATGAGGGCATGGTAAGTGACTGTTGGAATTTTCTGCTAAATTCCATAACAGACAGACAAGATAAAATGCTCTGTTTTTACTCTGTTTCTGCACAGAAAACTGGAAAAAATCATTTTCTGGAAATGGTGTTGCAGCAACACAGTTTGGTGTTGCAGCAACGTTGAACAACACTCTGCTTTGTTAACACAGAAAAAAAACAGAAAATTGCTTACTGGAAATGGTGTTGCAGCAACAGGATTTGGTGTTGCAGCAACAGAGAGTTAGTGTTGCAGCAACAGAGATTTGGTGTTGCAACAACATGAAATTTCTGATAATTTAAAGTAAAACTGAAAAACAGAACAATACTCAGCAACACTTAAACTGGTATAACAACAATGTGCAGGTGGTGCAACAGCAACAGAAAACAAGCTTAAACAGTAAATTTGTAAACAGTAAACTTGTATTCATAAACAGTAAACAAGTTGATACAAATTCGTCTTCCTCTTGAGAGAGGGATAACTACAGGAACACTTCAGTTCCAGAAACAAATTTTCTCTATCAGAAAATTGCAGGTTCAGCACTGCTTTGCATTTACAGAAGAGAGTCTTTATACAGTGTTCTAACCTTCTCTCTTTTAAAAAACAGAACTGTTGTTCTTTTCTCTCTTACAAACCAAACTGTTGTTCTTTACATTTATAAGAAAAATATCTGAGGTTAAACAATAAACTAACAAAAAATATCTACTAACGCTTATCTGTGTATTAATTACAGAAGGCGGTGATGCCTTTCTCAATGAAAACAAGTCGACAGTCTGTAGGGGTATTCAATTCTGCGCATTTAATGCTCAAAAATATCAGAAGACTTTGCGGCATCGGACAATCTGAAATATCTGCAGAAGATCAGATTCCGGATCAACAGTTATTGTGTTGCAGTTGGAATTAAATTCCAACACTCCCCCTTAATTTCAACTGCTGCATACCCAGGCATTTCCTGAAATGATCAAAACTTTTCTTTGCTGTTGGTTTTGTCAAGATGTCAGTCAGCTGATCCTCTGTTCTGCAGTGCTGCAAAACAATCTCACCATTGTTAACCAATTCACGTATGAAGTGAACTTTGGTATCTATGTGCTTTATTCTTTTATGAAAAACAGAGTTTTTAGACAATGCTATTGCTGAGCTATTGTCACAGTAAATGGTTGTGCCATTTTCTTGTTCATGACACAAATCTCTGAGAAATCTTCTCAGCCACACTACTTGGCATGCTGCTGTTGTTGCTGCCACATACTCTGCCTCTGCTGTTGACAAAGACACAACTGGTTGCTTCTTGGAAGCCCATGAGATGGCTCCTGATCCCATATGAAACACATATCCTGATGTGCTTTTTCTATCATCAACACTTCCAGCCCAATCACTGTCCGTGTAACCCGTCAATATGAAACTTTCAGAAGAGGAGTATAAAATACCAAACTCCTTTGTTCCATTCACATACCTTAGAATCCTCTTGGCTGCTTGCAAATGAGTCTCTTTCGGTCTTTCCATAAATCTGGAGATTAAACTCACAGCGTGCATAATGTCTGGCCTAGTTGCAGTCAAGTACATAAGGCTGCCAACTATGCTCTTGTACAATTTTGGATCAAAATGCTTGCTGCTGTCTTCTTTGGTCAATTTCAACCCCACTACAGTTGGAGTCACAGCTGCCTTGCTGTTCTGCATGTTAAATCTCTTCAACACTGCTTCTACATATTTATCTTGAGAAATGAAAACACCATTTTCACTTTGGTCTACTTCAATTCCAAGAAAATATCTTAAGAACCCCAAGTCAGTCATTTCAAATTCTTTTTTCATGACTGCTTTAAAATCAGCAATCAGAGAAGCATCATTGCTAGTAAAAATCAGATCATCTACATATAAAACAACAATAATAATCTTACCGTCATTCTCCTTTATGTAGAGTGTGGGTTCACCATCACACTTATCAAACCCATTCTCAATCAGATAAACATATATTCTGTTGTACCATGCTCTTGGAGCTTGCTTCAGCCCATAAAGAGCCTTCTTAAGTTTGCAAACTTTATGCTCTTGGCCATCAACTTCATAACCTGGAGGTTGTTCAACATAAACATCTTCTTTTAACACTCCATTCAGGAATGCAGATTTAACATCCATCTCATAAATCTTCCATTTGTGTTGTGCTACAATAGACAACACTGTTCTGACTGTTTCCATCCTTGCTACTAGTGCAAAGGTTTCATCATAGTCTTTGCCTTGTTGCTGCTTGTAGCCTTTCACAACAAGTCTTCCTTTGTGCCTGTCAATCTTGCCTTCAGCATTGCTTTTGGTCTTATAGACCCACTTAACTCCAATGGCATCTTTGCCTTCAGGGAGGTCCACTAACTCCCATGTTTTACTGTTTTCAATTGCACCAATTTCTTCATTCATTGCTTCAATCCATTTATCTTAATTTACAACATCTTCAAAATGAATTGGGTCATCAACATGACAATAAAAAGCGAATAATGAATTCAGACCGGTATTGTTACTTACCTCTCCTTGTTCATAAATCTCATTCAGATTTCTGAATCTTGGTCTTCTTGGTGTGCTTGGAGTTCCATCCGAACTTGAGGGTATTTCAGATCCCTGTGGTGTGCTTGAAGAAGCACTGCCTTGACTTCTTAAGGCTGTTCGAATTCCAGCTTGTGGTGTGGTTTGTTGAACTTGCTGTGGTGGAGGAGGAACCACCAAGGAAGGATTATTTGCTGCTGTCCCTTCCTCTTTTTCTTCATGAGACACAATTGTCTTTACATTCACTATTTTTTCTAAGCCTCCATCCCAAGCTTCATCTTCAATGAACTGCACATCCCTGCTTACAATCAATTTCTTAGTGGATGGATTATAGAGTTTGTATGCTTTTGACTCATCACAATAGCCAACAAACACACACTTCTCCCCCTTACTATCAAGCTTTCTCCTTAGCTGATCCGGTACATGTGCATAAGCCACACAACCGAATACTCTCATGTAAGTGACAGTTTGCTTTTGACCACTCCATGCTTCTTCTGGTATTTTGTTCATGACAGCTTTAGTTGGGCATCTATTCAAGATGTAAACTACGCAAGTGACAGCTTCTGCCCAATACTCATGCGGCAAATGTTTTGCCTTCAGCATACTTCTAACCATGTCAAGAATGGTTCTATTCTTTCTTTTGACAACACCGTTTTGCTGAGGTGTATACCTTGTGGTGAACTGCTTTTGTATGCCATTCTCTCTGCAAAAACACAGAAAGTCTTGGGAGATGTATTCTCCTCCTCTATCTGTTCTGAGCACTTTGATATAATGCCCACACTGCTTCTCAACAAGAGTTTTGAAGTGGCGGAATTTCTCAAACACTTCACTCTTCTGTTTCAGCATATACACCCATGTCTTTCTGGTGTAATCATCAATGAAAGTTAAAACATATCTATTTCTGGCAAATTATGGTATTTGCATCGGTCCACACACATCAGAGTGAACAATTTCCAAGGGTGATTTTGCCCTTATACTCTTTCCTGCTGGAAAGCTTTCTTTATGTTGCTTGCCCAAGATGCAGCCTTCACAAAGGTTGTCCAGTTTTTCAATCAATGGAAATCCCTTTACCATTCCCTTTCTGTGTAATAGATTCAAGCCTCTGAAATTGAGATGTCAAAATCTCAAATGCCATGACCAATTCTCATCTTTCACTTGTTCCTGAAAGACTTCTTGTGTTACAACTGCAATAGTTCTTCCTTCCTTCAAATCTTCCCTGAGTTTGAGAGGAAACATTCTATTGCTGGTCATATGCACCTGTGTAATGATCTTCTTACTTGGAGGTATATCTCTGATTGTACACATATCATCTTTGAAGAACACATTGTAACCTTTGTCAATGAGTTGTCCAATGCTCAAAAGATTACATTTCAGACTAGGTACATAGTATACCTCTGGCACAATCATTTGTTCTCCATTTCTTGCTCGGATACTGACTCTGCCTTTACCCTTGACAGATATCTTACTATCAATCCCTGTTGTTACCTCAGATTTAACATCTTCATCCAGATTGGCAAACATTTCAATATTGCCAGTCATGTGATTACTACAACCTGAGTCTAAGAACCAAAAATCTTCTTGTTTGTCTTGTGCAATGTTACATGTTAACATCACATTCTTTGGATTCTTATTTTCTTCATTTGCAAAATTAACATTCTGCCTACTATTCATGTCATTTTGTTTTTTCCTACATTCATTGGCATAGTGCCCATATTTCTTACGATAATGACATTGGACTTGGGAGTTGTCATACCTTTGTCCATGAGCTTGCTGTTTGCTTGAACCTTCATCTTGGTTCTGATTGCAGCTCCTTCCGCTTGTGCTTGCAGGATAATATGTGCCTCTGCTTTGGCTTCTTCCACGACCTCTATTATTTACTCTGCCTCTACCTTTTCCTTGGCTGAAAGACATCTGAGTCTTGAATGCTTGCTCAAAAGAGGAATATGTTCCTCTACTCAGTCTGTGTTCATGAGACATAAGAGAAGCACTTAGTTCATCTACCGTGAACTGTGAGAGATCTTTTGTTTCTTCTATTGCTACCACAACAGCTTCAAACCTTGAGGGTAAACATCTCAAGATCTTCTCTACGATTCTTCTTTCTTCAAGAATTTCACTATGAGATCTTATCTGCGTTATTAAGTCAATAACCTGAGTGAAGAATGAATCTATTGTATCATATTCCTTCATGCTGAGTGTTTCAAATTCTCTCCTCAACATCTGCAACTTTGCAGTCTTCACCTTCTCCATGCCTTGATAGGCAGTTTTGAGAATATCCCTTGCTTCTTTAGATTTTGTTGCTGCTGCAATCCGTGGAAAAATACTTTCATGTACTGATTGGAAGAAGAAAAAGAGGGCTTTGGCATCCTTCTTCCTGTCGCTCTTCAACTGGTCTCTTTCTGCTACTGTCAAAGAAGCCAATGCTGTTGCATCTGCAGGTTCAGCATAGCCAGTTTCAACCAGCTCCCATATTCCTTGAGAAGCAAACAATGCTTTCATTGTTATGGCCCAATAACTGTGATTTTTCCCATTAAACTGTGGCAGTTGGGAATTTGTCAAACCTGTTCCAGCATCTGCCATCTTAACTCTGTATAGGTAAAGAAGAGATACTGACTGTAAAATTAAAAACAAGCAAAAACTTTCACTGCTGGGAAAAATCTGCTCAATAAGCTTCTTACAGCTCCTACAGTGAAAAACAAACTCTGTTTTTGACTCACTGAGTGCCTAGACTAGCTCTGATACCATGTTGGAATTTTCTGCTAAATTCCATAACAAACAGACAAAAAAAAGCTATGTTTTTACTTTGTTTCTGCACAGAAAACAGGAAAAAATCGTTTTCTGGAAATGGTGTTGCAGCAACATTGAACAACACTCTGTTTTGTTAACAAAGAAAAAAACAGAAAATTGCTTACTGGAAACGGTGTTGTAGCAACAAGATTTGGTGTTGCAGCAACAGAGAGTTGGTGTTGGAGCAACAGAGATTTGGTGTTGCAACAACAAGAAATTTCTGATAATTTAAAGTAAAACTGAAAAACAGAACAATACTCAGCAACACTTAAATTGGTATAACAACAATGTGCAGGTGGTGCAACAGCAACAGAAAACAAGCTTAAATAATAAATTTGTAAACAGTAAACTTGTATTCATAAACATTAAACAAGCTGATACAAATGCGTCTTCCTCTTGACAGAGGGATAACTACAGGAACACTACAGTTCCAGAAACCAATTTTCTCTATCAGAAAATTGCAGGTTCAGCACTGCTGTGCGTTTACAGAAGAGAGTCTTTATACAGTCTTCTAACCTTCTCTCTTTTAAAAAACAGAACTGGTGTTATTTTCTCTCTTACAAACCGAACTGCTGTTCTTTACATTTATAGGAAAAATATGTGAGGTTAAACAATAAACTAACCAAAAATATCTACTAACGCTTATCTGTGTATTAATTACAGAAGGCGTTGATGCCTTTCTCAGTGAAAACAAGTCGGCAGTCTGCAGGGGTATTCAATTCTGCGCATTTAATGCTCAAAAATATCAAAAGACTTTGCGGCATCGGACAATCTGAAATATCTGCAGAAGATCATATTCCGGATCAACAATTATTGTGTTGCAGTTGGAATTAAATTCCAACAGTTACCACATTAGGGACAAGACCTTGTTCCAGTACTTTATTGAATAATTTTCTTGCCTTTTGCAAATGTTTGGTTGACAACCCTTTCCACCATTTTACTAACAAGATCATACGCCTCTTGTAACCTACCTTCATCACAAAGAACATCAATCAGCATCGTATAAGTATCAACAATAGCCTTGCAACCATTCTCCACTATATCAACCATTATTCCAAATACCTCCTCTATTCTTCCCTAAGTGAATAGAACATTAATAAGAGTTGTCTAAGTCATTGAATTTGGAGCACAACCTTTTTACTACATCTATTGAAATAGCTTGCATGCTTCAGCCATATTTTGGTTCCTACATTGCCCTAGAATGAATGACACGTACATGAATGTACTGGGATAACAAACTTCTTCATAAATTTGTTTCTAAGAGCTTCTTAGCATTATGCACCTTCCCCTGGTTGCACAACGTACCAATCATAGTATTGTATGTCCGACTTTTTGGCTTAATCCTACTGCTCAACATCTCCCTAGAAACACTCTCTCTAGTGTTGGGCATATTGAGGCTTGCTAATGTTATTAACAAAGAATTATAATTATGGAGTTTGAGCTTGAAACCCTTATAATGCAATATTTTAATCAATTCCATTACCTCGTCTATCTCTTCAACACGGGAAGAAACCTTGAACCTTAAGTGTTTGAATATGCTCTACTGGCTAGAAAGTTTGGGCCCTGAGGAGAAAATTTATCCGCATCGCATGGAAATGCAAAATGCACCTATAGGCATGGCGCTGCCTCATCCAATGAAACAATTGCACGACAATTTTTGCATTGGTGAGAAGCTCTAAAACCTTCTCAACATGTTTTGGGTTCTTCTTAAACGAAAGATTTATTTACCAGTCAGATTAGCAATTACTTCATGAACTTGGTGGAACAATTCCCAAAACTCATGGGATGAAGAAGGTAATCTTGCATCAATGGAAGCATTTCTTTCAACGAATGATTGGGCTGGAAAACAATTAGATGCAGTTAAAGTATGGAAATTGACATAAATCATGCCTATTCACAAATTGGGAAGAAGGTACAAAAACCTGTAAAGTGGGGAACTGCAGAGAATTTAATTCCGAGGTTGTTGAGGAAAATATTAGTGCCATGAAGATCACCTTCGTCACTATTAGCAATCTCTATAGGTATAGAAGAGCAATGGTGGTGCAAAGCAGAGCCTGGCTTTTATCATAACCCTCACCAAGCATGGTGTCCACGAGATCCAAGATGTTGCCTGAACGAGCCAAGTGTCTGACCCATAATATGAGATTTACTCTCTCGACTTTTGTCATGGGAGATGCCATCACCTGCAAAGTCCTCTAGTCAGAGATAATTAGCAATAGAAGAACTCCAAAAGTGTAAACATCACCCCATCACCCTACTTCGAAAGAACACTGCCACTGCCATACTTACGTTGAGGTAAGCCCACAAACCATAAGGCCTTTGGGAAAGGCACTTCTCTTCTTAAAACATTTCGACGATAAAGAAACATCCGTTCAATCGAAATGCTTCCACAACAAAGAAACAACGACGCAGTCTCAACTAATTCCATGACGTCATTTACAGTGCCATGTGTCAATTTTTATTTGGATACAAGGACAAAAATACACCAATATTATTAGCCAAATCTACTTAATCAAACCCTAACACATTCTATATAAATATATACATTTTAGAAAAGAAAATAAATGATTGTCTTAGTTAAATTTTCATTTATTTTCTTATATTTTTACAACTTATTATTAAAAAAAAATGCATATAACAAATTATTTATCCAAATTGAAATGAATAAATTATTTATTAAATTTAAAATATAAATACTTACAATTAATTTTTTATAACTTTTATATATATATATATATAATTAAATATTCTTTTGTATTTTAATATTCTTTTTTTATTTTAATATATATATTTCATGTAATACATGGTTAAATTTTTTATTTTATAATTTTTATTTTTATTTTTTTTTAATTAGTTTTTTTGGATTTATTTAATCTTTAAAATTAAGCAATAGTTAATAATTTGATTAAATCAAATATATTAATAATATTATTTTTTAAAAATAGTTTTAAGAAGCCGAATCAACTGTTTTAATAACTGAAATGCAATTTTGATAATTATTTAATAAAAATATTTTTATAAAGAGAAATGAACGGTTCTAAACCTG
Organism: Pinus taeda; assembly: GCA_000404065.3. NCBI lineage: Eukaryota > Viridiplantae > Streptophyta > Pinopsida > Pinales > Pinaceae > Pinus > Pinus taeda. Next base: position 44,644 of record APFE030304777.1, on the reverse strand, counting down.
AAATGCAATATTATTATCTCCTAACCCGCCTAAAATGCAATATTGGTGTTCTCCCAAAGAAAACACAAACACCCAAATGTACCGGGAACGCATTATTGATTATCTCCTTCAACAAGCTTAAAATGCAATATTGGTGTTCTCCCCAAAAGCCAAAATACAATGCAGTGTAGGTTTTTGACAAAAAGCCAAAATGTGCACTGTGAGTTAAGTGCATTTCTTCCTTCTATTTATATGGCTGTGAAGTTTGGAGCTGCAGCATCTCCAGAGAATCATGGAGGAAGATTGAGAAAATCCAGAAGCGCTTTATAACTTATAACCTAAAAATTAAAAGTAATACACCATATCCTATTCTCCTTATAGAAGCCGGTCTTTCTTCTATTGAGAGCCTAGCTATGCTCACGTTTCTGATGTACAAGCACAAGCTCAATAACATAGACAATCATAGGCTTCCTAAGCTAGCTTTAAATTCCAGCCAAAATCACCTAAGGCTTAACCGAGGATGGCATAAGGACACAAGGGCCTGGTTAAACTATTGGGAGATCAAAGAGAACGAGGCTTTGCAAAACATAAATAACATTAAAGATATTATTACTTCTAAATTCAAAGAGAAATTATGGTGTGAGAAAGATTTAGCGTCTAAAAGAAAATTAAGTTATTATAAGAAGGTCATCAACCCCACCCTTCAAGATCAAAAGTATCTCTCTATTTACTAACTAGCTCAAAAGAAAAGAATATCAAGATTAGAACATTCTCATGAGTCCATAGTGGAGACTGGGCCGTGCGGTGTTCCTTAAAACCATGGATAAGAAAGGATCTGCCACTATTTGTGAGAATGGATCGGAGGATGAAAACCACTTCCTCGTAGAGTGCCCTGCATACAACCACATTAGATCTCAATTTCACAACCTTTGTTACAATACTGACCTTCCTAGCCTTCTACAATGTCAAAATTATAGTGAATCGGGAGGCTTCTCTCCAAGCTTTTTGAGCATAGGAATAAAATCTTAAATCAAAATAAATAATTTGTCTTTTTAGGTCCGATAGATCATTATTTGGTCTCAGTGGACGTTAACCATCATCATCATCATCATTAAATATCACTTGTTAAATTCTTACGTCCCCACTCCGTATTCAAAATACTTTCTCACACTTTCTTTAGTCTCACAATTTTCCTTGCTTATTTTCCTCCGTATTCAAAATACTTTCTCACACTTTCTTTAGTCTCACAATTTTCCTTGCTTATTTTCCTATTTAATACATTTTATAATTTCTTCACATGAGACCATCATTATTTTCCCATGCGGTAAAAGTAAAAATATGTACATCCTTGTCCCGGACTAGGGATAACACTTTTTTTTATTCAATTCATACCCACAGTCAAGAATTTCTTCACATTTTCAAATGGCCTAAAAGTAAAAATATGAACATTCTTGTCAGTGAGCAGGGATAAATATTTTTTGGGTCATATTTCTTATATTCAATTTATACCCCACTATCAAAGATTTTTTCACACTTTCTTGGTATAACTCATTTTCAATCCCAAATTTCTTCAAATTTTCTTCCTATAACCCATTTTCACATTTTACATGTGATACAGGTTCAATTGTCTTTAATTATGTTATGGATTTCAACATAGTAATGGTAATGGTTTAAGAGTTTGATGTAAATTTGATTATATAAATTTAATAAGGTTATAAATTTTTATTATTTAAAAAGGTTTTTGGAAGTATAATAGATTCAGCACCCTTAAAATCTTGAACAAGTAGACTTATTTATTCAAAAAATCACCAAATTTTGATTAAACTAACCAAAAAAAATATCACCCAAAAGAAATAATCTACAATTTAATTATCACTCAACCTATTATAAATATAATTATATTATAAATTATATTAATATTGAAAAATGAAAAAGACTAATCCATCCTCAAAAATAAATAATAAATATAAATAACACCCAAAATCCCAATTATCATTCTCAATAATGGATCAATCATATCAATTATTTTAAAATTCTATTGTTGTTTTCCATCGAGCTGCCTAAAACACACCACAAAGGACATCATTACAAGTGTTAAATTCTTAATCCCCATTCCCTATTTCCACAATAGGACAATGGGCTTTTTCACACTTTCCTTCATTTCATGACTTTCAACTGATTATGCTTTTCTTATATTTCATGACTTCTTTGAGTTAATTGAGACTTTATACTATCTATGAAATAAAAAAATGTATTAAATTATATTTATAATGTTGATGTTATTTTATTCCAAAGATGTTTCAACTTGTTGTTATGAAGCATCTTTAATATAATTATATAATTTTTTGTATTGGCAAAGTCTACTAGCTATACTAGCTATGTGAAGTACTTAAATATTTATGATGTAATATGTCTTACTTTTTTATTTATAGGGCAATGTATCAACACATGGCCATTATCTTATTTTATTTTTTTGTTGTTTTCAATAATGTAATATGTTTTATTTTTCATCTATAAGACAATGTATCATCACATGGGCATTATCTTATTTTATTTTTTTGTTTTTTTCAAAGTATAGACATTCTTTTATGTTTATACTTTTTTATCTCTCTATCTTAAATACTAAGGATGAAAACTTAATTTGAATTAACAAATTAAAAGTTTTTGTATTATTAGATATTTTCTCCTAAAAACACTATTATTATGCGTTAACAATTGTTAACAATTATTGAGTTAAATTTATTTTAATGAAATCTTCTTTTATATTAATTTGAAAAGAAGTGGGATCACATAGCACCTAGAGAATGGTGGTGTCTAAAAACAAAGTTCTTCCAATAATCATGGAGTTTATTGACCTATATATAGACCATATCAAACATTAATACCATGGGAAAAACCATGGATGCCCATTTACATGGAGCCTAAAACCATTGGTTACCTAACTAAGTCAATTTTACTCAAACAACCCTAACAATTTTTTTCTTCATTTTCTAAATATTTAATTCATTTTCATCCATATTCAACATCTTAAGATCCAATATATAATAATTATTCCTACTATATTATATCCTAAGAAATTGTAAAATGAAAAAAGTGTAAAAATATATTTTGTCATATGAGAGAAAAAGAAGTAGAGACATAAGAAATTAATACGTGTAAGTTAATTATAATTAATTATCACAATTATAACATAATAAAAAAGGAAAAATTATTGGTAATAGGCTATGAATGGAATACAAGGAAATGTGAGATCTCCAATATTTTCACACCCCAAATCATCTCTACTGATCATCCCTTAGATATTTCCTTTTATTTAATTTATACCCCACAACATAATACATTCTTTTTTCCATATTTTCTTCTATTCAATTCTTACCCAAATCATCTAGCAAAGTTATTTTTTCGATATCTCTTTTTATTCCATTCATACCCCATAATCTACAATTTCACACTTTCTTTATATATTATTATTGGATGATGATGCAGGAGCATCCCGACACCTCAACGAAAAAAAAATTAGAAGAAGAAGACATGTGGATGACCACATGGACAGCCAGGCCAACCTTGAGCAAGATTCAGTTAATAAACTAATTTTAGTTAAAAAAATCAGTTAAAACTGAATGTATGTGTAATAAAAACTGAAGGATTCATGAGTGAATCAAGAAGAAAAGAGAGGAAAGAAACCTGTGCATATGAGAGAGGGCAAAAATGTAGTTGCCTGAAAAATCTGGATTAAGGTTGAGATGCCTTAAAACTTGTAATTGACTCTGTAAATAATAGATACAAATGAGTTTGAAGTGAATTTAAGTCTGTCTGTGTATGTTTTTATTGTTTACCAGCATTTTGTTTTATTTTCTGGAGCCATGGATGTCTAGACAAAGTCACATGTAATGTGTTTTCAAACAAAAAGCTATCCAAAGTTTCAGTCACTATCGAGGGCAGCTATCGAAGATTTAATTGGGAGAAATCCGAATGCATGAAGTATGTTGAAGAGATGACAAAGACAATGAAGATGATTCTCATGAAGGAGAAGATGTTCCTACAAGGGAGCCTCACAACGACGCAGTCTACAATGTCGCCGGACTCCATGAAAAAAAGAACTTGAAGAAATTGCGTGGCCCAGTAGAATGTTTGCATTAGTGAGCAGTCGAGGTGGGATTGATTCTGCAACGCTATCTCAGAAGGAGGAGGAAATATGATTTATCTGCGTTGTGATAAGGACAGTCACAAACTAAAGAAAATCGAGGCCTGCAGTTTGAAGTTCCAAAGGAAACATGAGGTGCGCTGCCTTTCATGAAGCCTGAGGGTTATCAATACTTTGGTGTAGCGAGACAAATCGATAGAAGCTGAAGCAGCCAAACAATGGTAATAAGTATCAGAGTGAAAGGCAATAAGAAGGGCAAGAAAGATGTCGATGAAGGCGATGAGGGTTTTCAGAAAAATACCACTGAGGTCGTTGAAGAAGAGGTCAACCAGATTTCATTTGTACGCAAGAAGAAGGGGAAGAAGGGCAAGCAATCAAATCGAGGTGATGAAGATGCCGACGATGTAAATTTGGGGTCTGTGAATGGCAATGGTGTTGCTGATGGTGATGGCGATGTGAAGAAAAACAAGAAGAAGGGACATGTTTTCTGTCTTGGCAGAGTTTGAGGATGAGGGAGAAACATAGTCCACTGTTTTGGATTCGTTGCTTGTGAATGATGATTTTAATGTGGACGAATCCAGTGATTCATATTTTTGAACCTGAGCGCGGGGGCGGCACAAGTGTGAATATGGATGAACCTAGCGAGTTAGTGTTACTGGAAAGATTAGAGATTCGTTGGAGGTGATCATGAGAAGGCAAGAAGCGATTCATAAATGATCCGTGGGCCCATAACCCACAGGCCTGAGAAATGATTTGTAAACAAATATTGAAAACGAATAGACCCGGAATTCGTTTTCATCAAGAGGGTCTCCTCGTTTTCATCAAGTGGTATCAGAGCGAGAAAAGATTTCCTACGGAGAGGAATTTTTGCATGCTAAGAAAAGAGGTACAAGGAAGAAGAGGTACAGTTTGTGGAAGATTTGTAAGTTTGTAGTTTTTTTTTTTATTTATTTTGTGAAGGTGAGAAGATTGCAGCAAACCTAGAGCAGAAGTGCTCAATTGGTTCGAGAGGAGAGAACCGCGGAGATGTCGAGAGGACTAAGCTCAACAGAGAAGCTTGGTAGGGCATCTAGTAGCAGGGAGGACTTGCTATGGCAGAGGTTTGGTTGCAGCTCACAGAAGGCAGTTCCACTGGAGAAGTAAAACAGTGGGCGGAATTGCTAATGACAAAGAATTGCTAATGACAAGGAAACGCATATGACCAGGAGGTCATAATTTTGTACCTCGGGAGCATATGACCAGGAGGTCATAATTTTTGTACCTCGGGAGTTCTGATGCAGGAGCATCCCGACACCTCAACGAAAAAAAATTAGAAGAAGAAAACATGTGGATGACCACATGGACAACCAGGCCAACCTTGAGCAAGATTCGGTTAATAAACTAATTTTAGTTAAAAAATCAGTTAAAACTGAATGTATGTGTAATAAAAACTGAAGGATTCATGAGTGAATCAAGAAGAAAAGAGAGGAAAGAAACCTGTGCATATGAGAGAGGGCAAAAATGTAGTTGCCTGAAAAATCTGGATTAAGGCTGAGATGCCTTAAAACTTGTAATCGACTCTGTAAATAATAGATACAAATGAGTTTGAAGTGAATTTAAGTCTGTCTGTGTATGTTTTTATTGTTTACTAGCATTTTGTTTTATTTTCTGGAGCCATGGATGTCTAGACAAAGTGACATGTAATATGTTTTCAAACAAAAAGCTATCCAAAGTTTCAGTCACTATCGAGGGCGGCTATCGAAGATTTAATTGGGAGAAATCCAAATGCGTGAAGTATGTTGAAGAGATTACAGAGACAGTGAAGATGATTCTCGTGAAGGAGAAGATGTTCCTACAAGGGAGCCTCACAATGACGCAGTCTACAACGTCGCCGGACTCCATGAAAAAAAGAACTTGAAGAAATTGTGTGGCCGAGTAGAATGTTTGCATTAGTGAGCAGTCGAGGTGGGATTGATTCTGCAACGCTGTCTTAGAAGGAGGAGGAAATATGATTTACCTGCGTTGTGATAAGGACAGTCACAAACTAAAGAAAATCGAGGCTTGTAGTTTGAAGTTCCAAAGGAAACACCAGGTGCGCTGCCTTTCATGAATCCTGAGGGTTACCAATACTTTGGTGTAGCGAGACAAATCGATAGAACCTGAAGCGGCCAAACAATGGTAATAAGTATCAGAGTGAAAGGCAATAAGAAGGGCAAGAAAGATGTCGATGAAGGCGATGAGGGTTTTCAGAAAAATACCGCTGAGGTCGTTGAAGAAGAGGTCAACCAAATTTCATTTGTACGCAAGAAGAAGGGGAAGAAGGGCAAGCAATCAAATCGAGGTGATGAAGATGCCGGCAATGTAAATTTGGGGTCTGTGAATGGAAACGGTGCTGCTGATGGTGATGGTGATGTGAAGAAAAACAAGAAGAAGGGACATGTTTTCTGTCTTGGCAAAGTTTGAGGATGAGGGAGAAACAGAGTCCACTGTTTTGGATTCGCTGCCTGTGAATGATGATTTTAATGTGGACGAATCCAGTGATTCATATTGTTGAACCTGAGCACGGGGGCGGCACAAGTGTGAATATGGATGAACCTAGCGAGTTAGTGTTTACTGGAAAGATTAGAGATTCGTTGGAGGTGATCACGAGAAGGCAAGAAGTGATTCATAAATGATCTGTGGGCCCATAACCCACAGGCCTGAGAAATGATTTGTAAACAAATATTGAAAATGAAGAGACTCGAAATTCGTTTTCATCAAGAGGGTCTCCTCGTTTTCATCAGATGACTATGTTAATTTTTATATATAATTGAGTTTTCTTTAACTAACTACCACTACATCTTTGAATTTGAACATAGCATGTCATGAATATAATTGTAGATTAATTGCATCTTTAAATTTGAAAATATCATGAATATAATTAGGAATTAAAACTAACATTGGGAAATGGACAAAAATATTCCCAAAATCAAATAACAACATAGAAATCCAACCATGTTTCTTAATAACTAACACAAAAATATTAGTAAATGTGATTGATATACTCCAAAGACATCATTTTCCATCATTTATATGCTAATCAACTTTTATAAATGAGATAATCAACATAATTTATTAAGAAATGGTAAATATAAAACAAAACTAATTCATATATTTGTAATAGATTTTTGAATTTTAATAATATTTTTAATTTAAATTTAAGCTATAAAACCTATAGTATTTATAATTTTTCCAAACATAAATATTATAGATGTTATATAAATATTAAAATTCATAACTTAATAAATTTAAATAAATTTTATGAATATTATTTATTTTAAAATATTTTATTTAAATTTTGTCATCAATTTCAAAATAACAACTTCATTCAAATACTCACCTCCTTAATTAATTATAAGTACATGCTCCGATAAGTTTAATATTCCAAAAATCAATTAAATATAACCATTTTAGTAATTCCCTATACTCACTCAACTCTTTCAATATAACATGGAACTCTTAATAATCTTAACCAACTTAAATTTTTAAACAAAATAAATAAATAAATAAGAAAAAAATCAAATTTCATTTTAAGCAAATAAATAAGAGAAAATAATGGAGTTGTAAACCCCATCGAAAACATTCTTAGTTAAAGAACAAGCCATTGATTTGTTCTCGACCTCTTGACTACTTTAAAGTACTTGTTGCAGTATCAATAATATTTCCTTTAGTCTAAGAAGCACAACATCGTTATGTATTGTCACTCTGACCATTAAATTTATTTGTACCAATGATTAGAAAATTGATCATAATTATGTATTATAATGTATTACTAGAAATTGCCCCAAAAGGTGTAAAGATACAATGATAGGATTATCGATATTGATCGCCCCGCGTTGTCATAAATTTTGTATGGACTAGAATTGTGTTAATGTGTGTAAGTGCATTCACCTTGTATTAAAGCAAGACTGATATGAAATGAAGCAACACTAAATAGTATCACAAGATTTCATTTCCATTTCCAATTTGAGTGTAAGTTTTGGTTGTATTTGTGCTTCAGATGGCAAGGTTGGATTTATTTGGTTGAAACCACTATGGTGTGTTCCCTCTCAAAGGCAAGTTGTTGAATGTAAGGGAAGCTAGCCATAAACAGATCATGGAAAATGTTGAGATTCAAAATATCAAGCAAATCCTTAGTCTGTAGCATGGAAAGGAATATGACAATGTCAAATATCTAAGATATGGCCATCTGATAATTATGGAAGATTAGGTACATGATATATGTTGACAACTTTGTAGTTTCTATGTAAGCTTAAAAGATATGTTCAATTGGAAACTGGTTGTTTATCCTGTGTTTCTTGTAGGATCATGAAGGTGCCCACATCAAAGGATTGTTGAACAACTTCATACACTCTTTCTGGCCATCTCTACTTAATATTCCTTCATTTCTCTTTGAATTCATCACTCATATTTTCAAGGTAATTATTCTCATCATAGTCCCTATTCTCACTAAGTGTATAATTCCATTAAAAAAAGTGCAACTCCTTAACTGTACGTAGATGTATATTTTTTCAGTCCAATGGAGCATAAATCCCCACATTTACTTTTTGTTTTTTTTATGAAGGAAACCCAAAAGGATGAAAGGGAATTGTCCTTTTACACCATGCATGAGTATGAATCATGGAGAGAGTCTCTAGGTGGAAATATGTTTGAGTTATTCTTCAGAAAGAAGAAAATAGAAGCCAGAAAGAACTTTGTAAACAAGGAACTAATCCTATTCCATGGATGAGCTGCAAATATCCATCCCATCCATGGTCAATGGATTGAAACCAGGGCAAAGAAAAATTTTGTTTTTTTCTTTCAAGAGAAATCTTATCACACAAGCAAAGGTTACCTCCTTTAACCACAAAATATATTTTTACTTCCTATCTTATATCTCACTTTGAGAATTTGAAAAAAGAATGTTACCCTTTTAAACAGGTTGCTCAATTGTCAGGTTATGTCTTGAAGCATCCTGCTTAACCATGGTGAGTAGAGTCATGCGAGCACAATTATGGGAATGACACAAGATTTTGTTGGAAACAACAAAAAATTGTGGGGATCTTTATCTCTAGTGTTTCTATGTATATCTAAATGGTGCATATCTAGTGATGGTTGTTTAATTTTTGATAGGGTGGATAATATCATGTGAGCCATTGATATGTCTTTACATTTCTATCACCAGTAACACGTTTCTTGTTCCCAAATGAAGGAGATTGTACTGTTGGACTACTTGAACGAAGACGGCTAGAATGTTGAGCCAAAATCCTTACACTGCTTGAATTATGACCTCTTTAAATTTTTTATTTAATTAACTTTCCACAAAATTAAAATATCCCCAACCATATTAGATAATACTTAAGTGCATGCAAAATTACATGGAATCCTTGTTTTCTCACAGAATTGGCAGATCACAACGAGGAAGCACAATGACTTAGTCATAACCAGAGCTTAGATATTTAAGCCAACAAATGGCCTAGTCAAGAATCTTCACTTTACAATAACCTCATACAAACCACTTGCAAAATATCATGAAACTTATTTTTTTGAAGAAGCATATATCAATTGCAGACAATATATTAGTTCCTAATAATAGTATCTATGTATAAGATACCAAAACATGCTTTCACTCATGTCATGCAAAATAATTGAGTGATCTACTTGGACTTCCTAATGAATTCATCTAAGCAAGTTGCAGTGAACTAACCAGATGCAACGTATCCTTGTACTCCAAAAAGAAACCCAGTTTAGATTTAAAAATAACATATTGTCAAAGTTATGTGAAAAATGATTAAGTGAGATTTGTTGTTAGATTGGTATGAAATGCATATTGTTAAGCATTGAAACACACTTATTACTGGAAAATTGCATTAATGACCGTTAATTTTCTCTACATAAATCTACCCATATCACATGGAAATATTTTAAGGAAAAATATATCATAGTTTAGACTGCCAATGAATAATTCACTAAGGCAACAAGTTCACATCAGAGCAGCAAGCTCAGTTGCAGACAAAACACAAAACACTCCATTATTAGTTATGAATTGTACTCCCAAGTAATTGCAACAATACTTGTAACAACATGACCATGATAAAGTTGTACAACATTTAGAAGCTAGAGATAGAGTATACCTATATTTACCCAGAGAACAATCAAAATATAGATAACAAAATAATATTGCAAGGTCTCCCCAACAAAAGGTGACAAGCATCAAATCTGTATTACATCAATAAACACCCAATTCTTGTATTGCTGAATATTAAAGCAACCTAACATGATTTGTCTACTAACATATGTTGATATTTTTTAAACCAAGAGGTTTTATAAGGATCGGTTAGAGGAATGAAATTCAAAAATTTCTAGTCAATTTCAGTTCCTACCAGATGATTAGTGGATTCTCTATCGAAAATCACCTTGCAAACCCTCTTCTTTCACTTACACCTAGTTTGGAAGACACTTTCTCTTACCCTGTCATATTTTGGGACTTGCTTTTTCTTCCCTTCACTAAAATTCATTGTAATATTTTTTTTGTGTAAGTCAGATAGATATATTAGAAAACAAAATATAGTACAAAAAATCTGCAGCTGCAGATCAAGGCCTGAGGAAGACAGGCCAACAGACAGGCCACCAAACACTGGACGCCAGTACAATATAACGAGAAACTGAAAAGTTCTAAATGCAAACCGCACACCACGCAGGGTGGCCAGGCCAAAAATCTGCTACGCATGGCTTAAACACAAACTAACTACACCATTGTTACTAGAAAACATTCAGAAGATGACTGAGTTACAGTCCAGAAAGTCCACTTGGACAGACAACAAAAATACAATGAAAGAGCAGATAGCTCCGACTTACTGCGGTGGCATCCCGAACCTGCTTGTAGTATCCAAGCCCTGATCTTGGACGTGCTTGTCCACTCTTTCCTGCAGGGAATGATAATTGTGAATTTCCATCGGCGGTTCCCTCTGCTTACCAGCAGAGCTCGGGGGATCTGGACTCAGCGTCTATCGAAGAAGTTTAATGAGCAAAGTTAACTTCTTGTTGACAGTCTCCACGACCTCATGCACTGCCGAGATCTTGTCGTCTAACGCCTCACAAATTTCATATAGATCTTTCATTTGGCCTTCCGAGATGGGGTGCCCCCGTCAAGACTGATGGTGCCCTGCATCCTTGGAGTCTAGTGCTCTCGCCAAAAGGGTCTTAATTTTCCAACTTTCCACTTGGGTGCACACGAATTGCATGGCTCGCCTGGCCGAGGTGCCCGGGTTCGTCAACCAGTCGACCTCCCGAGCAATGTCCTCCGCAGTGCATGACCGCTCCTCCTCCTTAACTGCAGCTTCCATATCAGCAATTCGACGTTTCATGTTTCTCGTCGTCGATCTGGTCTCATAAATGCACCTTGCAGACTGAAGCTCCTGGTTCACAAATTTGCCTCGGCAGCTCCCAGTGTCCCTGTTGCCCCGATTCTCCATCGCTTGGTAACCAACACTGAGCCAAGAACAAAGGAAGACAAGAGTGATATTCAAAAACAGAGTGACGGCTTCGTTTCTCTCGTTGTTTGTTAAATAGCCGCTCACCTTAAGGTCTCCCGAGATTAGCCTCACCTCCCGAGATTTCGTGGGAGTACCACCCTCATCATTCCTGTTGATGGCCATGAATGTTGCGTGATGCCTCCAGATCTGATAATAAATATTGCTTATACCTAGATGAGTGTAATCGTGCCAAGAGTCCATCCTGCTGAGGAGGCCTCTGCAGTAGTCCCTTTGGAAAATCAAAATGTTGATGTTAACTGTGTACCCCTTCCGCTGCCATAAATGTTGTTGCCGATCATGTCCTTTCGCTCTGTGCCAACTCTCACCTTTCATCTCATCTCCCGATTGTTCCATTTGAGGTGTCGTGACAATTCTGCCGAATTCCGGTTAATCCCGGTTGAAATTGCCCACGTCTTCTCTTGCCAGCTGTGAGCATCTCTCCTTAAGACTTGGACTGTCCACGTGCTGCCAACAGCTATCCCACCCCCTGTCTTGGTTGTCAATACTGTAGTTGGCCAAGTAATCAGCCAGCCCATTTGCCTTACGCCTCACCGTTTGAAAGACTAAACCTTTCATTTCGCCAATTAACTGTGTAATATTCTTCGTCACCTTGGCTAGCCTCCAGTGTCTCGTGGCTTTGCAAGTCTGAGTTCCTCCCTGAATTTTCTTAGCAACCGAGATAGCCAGGGACGAGTCGCCTTCCACCACCACATTACTATTCTGTAAATTCTTTAGACTTCTTAGCCCTTGTTCTAACGCCGTGAACTCCATCTCATTGTTAGTGCCTTCTCCCAATGCCCTGCAGTAAATATACACTATTTCTCCCTCCTGATTCCTAATGGCACCTCCTATGCCAGCTTGTCCAGGGTTGCCTCTAGAGGCACCATCAAAATTCAACTTCAGACCTCCCTCTGGCGGGCATTTCCAACTGTTGACCTCCGAATTCGGTAGTTGCTGATGTCTTGACGGTGTTGTGCTGTTGCTGGCTTCTAGTTGAAAGCGTCTCAGTATCTGTAAGTCCCGAGCCAAAGGCTTCTCATTGGGATCCACCTTGCATTTTTTTTTAATTACTTGCTTAATATTTGTTAGTATAGTTACTTTTGAATGCTCAATATTTATGTATTCATCCTGAAATACCCTCCTGTTGCGCTCTTTCCATATTGTCCACAATAAGAAACCTGGCATGGCTTTCCAGATGTTATTGACTCTCTGGTTTTTGGAAAAATTGTTTCGCCAATTTAGAATCATATTTTGGATGGATTCTCTGTCACAGTCTGATTTTTGTAGAATTTCCTCCAGCCAGTTCCATAAATGGTTAGCCCATTCATAAGAATTGAATAGGTGGTTTATAGTTTCTTCTTCTCCTAAGCACATTGGGCACTGGGATGGTCCATCGAACCCTTTTCTGCGCAGGTTGTCCCAAGTCAGGGTTTTGTTCCTCATAAGTAGCCATAGGAATGTTTTAATTTTCGACCAAAAAAGGCTATTCCACACTTTGTTGCACCAGGGAACTGCTTCCTCATGTTCCGCCTTTACTATCATTTCCCTTGCTTCTTTTAGTGAGAAATTTCCATTTCCGGTCATACCCCATCTCAGCTGATCTTCTTCCTCGGTTTTCCTTATCTTTCTTTTGAGAACTTGACTGTTGAGTTGTTTTATGAGGTCATTTCCCTCAATGTTGTTGTCCTCGTTGAGATGTATCCATTCTCTCCAATTTGCATCTCTACTGCTTTGATCCCAGTAATGGCATACTCTGTTTCTGCCTTCATTATGATTGATCTGTTTAAGATGGCTTAGCTCTGGGGTATCCAATTTTGGGAGTTGCTGCCATGCATCTTCCCAAAACAGGGCCAACCTTCCATTGTGAATCTCCCAGAAACTATTATCCTGCACTATGCTCCGGTGTTGTCTGGCCAGATTCCATATGGGCGAGCCCTCTGGAACCTCCTGCAATCTAATGAGGTCCTGATGATTGCAGTTTGGGAAATATTTATGTTTCCAATGTCTGGCCCATGGAAAATTGGGCTCTTTAATCCATCTCCACCAAAGCTTTGCACCGCAGGTCATGTTGACAACTGAGGGATCCACTAGATTTAGTCCCCCCATATGTTTCGGCTTGCATAATTTGTTCCAGGCTACGAGCGCCCATTTCCTCTTGTCCCCATTCCCACTCCAAAGAAAGGATCTCTGTATAGATCTGATTTGAAGAAGAATCCCCTTGGGAGCCAGTAGCATGGATAATAAGTACTGCGGTATAGCCTGTAACACAGCCTTGGTGAGGATTAATCTTCCGGCAAAGTTGAGCGCCCTGTGCGTCCAGTGTTTGCATATGTTTTCCATGTTGGCTATGATCTTTTCCTAGTGCACTTTCTGCCAAGGTCGGAGAGTGAGGGGAGCTCCTAAGTATCTCGAAGGCAACTCACCTATCCTGAAACCTAGAAGTCGAGAAAGGTGAGCCTGAATTGCTTAATGAGTGTTGAAGAAGAAAATCGTAGATTTGGAGTAGTTGATTTCCATTCTTGAGGCTCTGCTGAAGAGGTCTAAAATTCCCTTGAAAGCCAAGGCTTCTTTCACTGTAGGGCTCCCGTGTAACATTGTGTCATCTACAAACTGCTGATGGGTGGTGGCAGGGATAGATGGGATTGGTTGAAGACCCTTGATAACTCCTTTAGCTTTCTTTTTGGCTATGATTCTGCTGAGACCCTCCATAAGGATGACAAATAAGAAAGGGGATAGAGGATCACCCTGTCTTATTCCTCGCGAGGGTGAGAATGGTTCAGATGGGGCTCCATTAACTAAGATCGAGAACCTTGAGGATTTTATGAGGGCAAGGATCCAGTTGACCCACTGCTTGCAGAATCCAAAAGCGTCCAGAATGGCTTCAAGGTAATGCCAGCTCACCTTGTCATAAGCCTTAGATAAATCAAGCTACATTAACATCCCTGCTTTTTTCCTTGAATGGAGAGTATGGATCATCTCTTGAGCAAGTATGATATTATCTAAAATTTGCCTTCCTTCTACATAGCCCGATTGCTCTTCAGAGATGATGCCCGGAAGAATGGGCTTCAGCCTGTTGGCAATGACCTTAGATATTATTTTGTAGATAACATTGCAGAGAGCAATAGGTCTGAACTTTTTAGGAGTGTTGGCTTCCTCTACCTTCGGAATGAGCGCTATGAAGGTCGAATTTATGGATTTGAGAATGGTTCTAGAGCGCCTGGAGTCCTCTACAACATCCCAAACGTCCTTCTTCACTATCTCCCAGCAAGCCTTGTAGAAATTGATTGTGAACCCATCCGGCCCAGGGGCCTTATCATTGGGCATGCTTCTGACCGCTTCCTCCACCTCTTCCAAAGTTATTTCCCTACTGAGTGCCCAGTTTTGCTCAGAGGTGACAGCCTTGGGAATGGCTTTTATAAGTTCCTTAATGGCTTCCCCTCTATTTATCTGCAGTTCCTGTGCTATGGAACTGAAATGAGCTGAGAGCAACTCTGATATATCATGGTGGTTCTTCACTGACTCCCCATTTCCATTTCTCATCTCTAGAATTTTGTTTGAACTTCTGTAATCGAGAGCAGATCTGTGAAAAAATTGTGTGTTCTGCTCTCCCTCTTTTAACCATTAGATTCTTGATTTTTGCCTCCAGAGAATTTCTTCCTGCCGACATCGACTGTGCCATTGTTGGGTAAGAATTTTTTCCTGTTCTATAGCCTCCTCACTGTATTGCCCAGCTGCCCACTCTCTGTGAATTTGTTCCAATTTATCTTCTATAAGGGTTTTCTCCTTGAAGATATCTCCAAAAACTGTTGTGTTCCACTCTTTTATCTTGTCTTTAATGTGTCTTAATTTCTTCTGTAGATTAAACATTTTGGATCCCATACCCTCCAGAGGTTCTAACCACCAGTTCTCTACTAGCTGAAGGAAGTTGGGATGATCCAACCAAAATTTTTCAAATCTAAAGGGTTTATTCCTTGGAGTACGCTGAACAGCAACTAGGAGCGATATTGGCCAATGGTCCGACCCTCCACTAGGAAGGATGTCTGACTCTGCCAGGATACCATCCATTGTGATGCTCTCCGAAATCAAAAATCTTTCTAAGCGAGAGGCTACCATTCTATTTCCCCCTCTTCAATTATTCCATGTGAAGTTACCACTCTTGGTATGAATGTCTACCAATTTAGCGTTCTCAATAAAACTAGAGAAAGACTCGGCATCTCTGTTAAGTTTCCTTAGACCTCCTTTCTTCTCTAGAAGGCATGTTATCATGTTGAAATCACCCCCCAGAATACATTTGGACAATGGATGTCTAAGAATAAGTCTATTTAAGGAATTCAGAAAACTAACTTTATCTTCTATCTTTTGTGGTCCATAAACATTTATACATAAAAATGATTCAGAATTACCTGTGGGTTGAGCTTCCACAGCAATGAAGTGCTTGTTCGCTTCTGAAGATATTATTTGAATGTCTCTAGTGTCCCATAGTGTGGCTAGGCCTCCTTCTCTGCCCTTACTTTCAACTTCGAGGCAGTTTATGTGCCTTCCTAGCTTCTTGGTGATCCTTGCCATATTGGAACTGCAGCATTTGGTTTCCCGTAAGAACATGATTTCCGGCCTATATTTCTGGAATTTGCGTTTCAGTAGTCTATACTTTGCTTGGCTATTTAGCCCTCTTACATTCCATGATATGATCTTCATGAAAAACTTTAGGGTTTTATTGAAAGGACGGGAAGGCGCTCAGAGCCTTCATTTTCCTTGAGTTGATCATTAGCACTCCTAGCTCCTGCAGAGCTTCATTGCTTGTCTTTCGGCCCCTTTTATTCTTGTGCCTTAAGCTTGATGTGTTCCATGGAGGACTCTTTAGATGGAGCCCCTTTCCCCTTGCGACACCTAGCCCTCTATGTTGCCTTTCTAGTTCTGCTTCCTGCCTTGCAGCAAACAGGTCACTGATTGTTTTGATTTCTTCTTCTGGAACAGTTTCTATACCTTGATTTTTCCAGTTCTCCACTATGATAGGTAGATTCAACCCTGCCCGGGCTAAAGCTTCCTCCAGCTCCATATCTTCGCTTCCTCCATCACTGGTCATCATATCTGTATCCTCCTCCGTCTCTTCTGGTCTCTCCCTCATTTGGATTTCGTTGTTGGTATTTTCCTCTTCCTCTTCCTTCCTGTTTTGTTCCTCCTTGTCTCTTGGCTCCTTATCTACTACTTTGGTTTTCTGTGTCTCCTCTAAATCCGTCTCCAGATCCAGGATCTCAAATGTATTGTTGTTGTTATTTCTGTCTGTTCCTGCCCTGTTTGCCCTTCTTCTGTTGGCTCTCTGCCTTGACTTCGGGGTTATGAAGTTGTCTTTGCCCTTGTTTGCTTGTTCTGTTTTAGCTTCCTCCTCCTTCTTGTTCGTGGGGCATTCCCTGATTAAATGTCCGTGTTCATGAAATTTACGGCATCGAAACAGGATCTGCTCATAATCTATAGCCTGGAAATAATTCTCATCCCTATACTCGAGCCAAAGCCCCTCATACAGTGCACCTGATACATCCATTTCCACGCATATTCTTGTGTATGAGGTGTATTTCTTCTGCACTGTTGCCTCTGAGGCTTTGATGAAAGTCCCCAACTGATATCTAATTTGTTTTAGAGCATTCAGACCCCAATAGTCTATCGGGAGAGAGAACAGGCAAATCCAAACTAGAACCTGAGTGAAAGATTCTTTCTATGGAACGAAGTTTGGTTTCCATGGTCGCATATATTGCCCAGCTGAGGCCATGAAGTACGGGCATCCATCAAAAATCCTGTCCTTGTCTTCCAAGTTTATAAACACAACTGTAAAGAAGCCTTTGGCTCCCAAGTGTAGTTTAACATCTCCTCTGGGCTTCCAATGCTGTCTTATCCACTGACACAAGGCTCTTTCAGTTGGCCACATTCCCATGAACTTACATATGACGGCATGTTCTGCCATGTGCTCTCTATAGGCTTGTATCTCTGGATCCGTTATCACAACTCTAAGGTTCTCAGCTTTCCTTGGTTTACAAATATCATTTGTAGTTGTTTCCTTGATGGGGTTCGAGCTTGTGTCCCCTTCTTTCTCTTTATTCACCCGCCTGTTGTCTGTAGGCACCCCTTCTGCTCCTGGTTGTTTTTCCTTGTTTCCTGTCAGGTTTTGTCCTAAATCGTTTTTGTCTTCATTATCCTCCAAACCCTCAGCTTCTTTGCTTTTGAGTATTTTATTGCTGCTTGTTTCATTTTCTTCCCCTTGTTTCTCCCGCCGCTCTGCTTGAGCCTGTCATTCCCCGTGATTCTGACTCCCTCCTTTGCTTGTTGCCGTTGATTCTGCATGATTATTTGTTTATAGGTGGGGGTCCCAATGGACCCCTCTGCACCCATCTGGACAGTCAGCTCTTGTCCCTTGCTCAACAGTGCTGCTAACCTTAATCTGTCCACTTCCAGATTTGGAACAGTAGCAGTTGCTCAGAAACCCTCTCCCGCCCTTCATTGTAATATTAATGCCTTCCCTATTTCAGACTTAACTTCCACTACATGTGATTCTTATTGTGTTATTGTTGCCTTGTTAGCAGCTTAGAGTTTTATAGAACATTCTTAGGATTTATGAGGCTTATTGGAAATCAAGCACCTCGAGGTCATTTGATCTCCAAATCCTCTATATACATGCCTCTTAAGAGTTTCGTTCCTCTATAGTTAGGCCTCACATTTCGCTCCTTTTTGGCTCTTCACTATTAAAGTTCTTTGTAGCATTAATATCTTTCTTGTTTCAAACTCGCCTTCCTCTCCATGTGATTTAGAGGACATTCTTGGGCTTTATGTGTCTCATTGGAAATCAAGCACCACAAGGGTGTTTGATCTCCAAATCCTCCATATCCCTGCCTTTTATTCCTTCCTTTCCTCTACAGTTGTGCGTATGTTTCGGTCCTCTTTTGTCTCTTATCACTTATGAGGTTTGGAGGAGATTTCTATTCTCTAATTGAAGTACAACCTGTCCCTTTTTCCCTATTTTTCATTTCCTATTCCATTTTCCCTCAACCTTTAGAGTATATTGAGAACCTTCATCCTCTGTAATGGTCTTAACTAATGGGAATTCATTTTGGAACTAGAACCTGAGACTATTGACATATATTTATGCTAATTTCACTTCATCACCTTGGTTATTAGTTCTAATTTGGAGCCTCATGAACTACTCTGTATAAACTTGGACATAGTTCTCTCTTTCCCTTGAATTCTGAAATTCTTGAAATAATTTTTGTTAGTAATCTGAAGGTGAAATATGCTCCCTAAAATGTTTCAACATCTTAGGCCAAAGCGTAACATTTTCCTTTCCTTATCTTTTTCTATGATTTTTCCAACTATCCCATGGTAGGACTTCAATTTTTACACTTCAATTTTCATTCTTTGTGGTCTTCTTCCTTAGCCCCATCAATTTAAAAATATGCAAGTTATAATTCCAATCCATAAATTGATTAAGTTGAATTTTCCCTTGAAATTTGATACCTCTATTTTTTTCTTTGTTCCCTTCTTGAAAACTGCTCCAGTTAATCTTTCCATGGTATTTTAAGCTTGAATGGGGATCCCCTTGCACCCTAGGTTCATCTTCATAATATTCAGGCTATGGTATGGTCTCCATGGCATCAAGTGTTTTCCAATTTCCATCATTGCATCTGCCTCTTCTATCCCGATTTCAGTAAATCCTATGTGTATCATTCTCCTTGGCGAAGTGCTCTTGAAACTTTGATATTGATCCGATGTAGAAACTCTCAGTGTGCAACAATGCTTCAACTCTATAGTGATTCAAGTAAAAATATAGATACATTTGTCTCTCCTTTCAGTCAATTGATCATTCAAATTTGTTGGGTCTCCTGTAATTTCTCTGTTTTAGCTGCATAAAACCCTCCATAATGTGAATCTAACCCTTTAAAAAATGCTAAGAGAACACAAGTGATATACTGGGGACAATTACATTATCTAGGTTAGGAAGCACAAAGAATATCATTTACAGAACTTGCTTTTTTTCCCTCTTATTAAGAAAACCACCAATAACAAATCAAAGACTAACATGTAAGTGACTACTATGAAAACTCAAAAAAATAACTCTCCCCCAAGCACACTCATAAATAAACAAAGATACATAGTACAATACAATCCATAATATGGTAAAACAACAACTGTACAATTTGTCATATTCTACAAAGATACAACAATTATCTTTGGAAAATGAAGTTGGTATAGTATCTATCATTTTACACAACTCTCTCAACTGCCTATGGAGGAATAGTCAAGAAACATAATATATGAACCAAGAAAAAGTCTAAGACATATCGACATATTATGAAATCTAAACAAAATTTATTTTGGCATAAACTTGCAGCTATGCATGGTCTGAAATATCTCCTTGCGACTTGGCTCAGGAATGCATCACGCTGCCTCAACTAGATCATGTCCATTGAAATATTCTCCTCGAGACTCTCCTTTCTGCAAAATGTGTTCATGCATTTCCCTAAGATAGTTGGGTTCATCCCTCAACCTCAATACAATGTTCTCCTTACTCTTCTTTATTCTTGAGAGGGAGGGAGGTACCTCTCCTATTCCATTCATCTAAGACCTTCTTCCATGGTTTGGCAGATATCTCTACTGTAAATTAAAAGTTTCTTGGCAAGGGAAACTAAATTTGTTCTCTTTGTGAGATTTACCAACATTCGGCTTGCAAGTCATTTTCCACTGCATGACCACTCCAAATAAATTTCTTGGTTGGTACTACCATGGACAGAAGTGCACTGGCTGAAGCTCTAGATGTAATAATTGTAGGCATAGAATTTTCCTTATGACTGGAAAGCGCAGTGTTGGCTAGCATCATGATGGCTCCAGACTGCTCGTGAAAATACTCGGCCATGAGAATATGTAAAATTCATAATCGAAATAAATAGATGAAAGCTGGAAAAATAGATAGGTTCACTCCTAATCTGACATGGCAGGAAAAGTGGCTCAACACATAAGTAAACAATTGATCATATAATTCAATTCGCTTGAGACCACAGGATCATGCATTATGGAATTCCACTTGAAGAATGGAGCAAGGCTTACAATCTAATACCATGAGGACAAATATCACTCTCAAACCATGGGGACAAGTGTTAGCCCAGAGAAAAAAGGGTAGACGAATGGTTTGCCTGACCATTTTCAAAAGGAGATGCCTATCGACGTAATTATGTATTATAATATTAAAGTGCATCTATTATTATTACAAAGAACACACATGTATTATTAAACTGCAGTTGAATAGAAGAACCCTAAAGAACCCTAATTTGGACTTAAATTTCATAGGTAAGATTTTTTATGCACCTTCATCATCATCTAATTTTTTGTAGTTTAATTTGAAGCACTTTATAGCCATGGAAATGTGCATCATGGAAAATTTTAAGGATGGAATTTAATCCTAAAGTTTAGTAACCTTGGTGAATGTTATTAGTCCCTAATATGCAATTTGTAAAATGCTTGATGATATTTGATATATATATATATATTATATATATATATAATATATATATATATATATATATATATATATATATATATATATATATATATATATATATATATATATTAACCTATATAAAATTTTGACGATTTTTTAGGTAAAATAATTTTACACTATAAATGTTTGGCGAACCATTTTAGAAAAAGTGGAAATTGGCGAATCATTTTTTTGGAAAAAACATGGAAAACTAGCCCACCTACAAATATTAGCCCCTAAAATTTTCCCTGGTGCACATATGAAACTTTATTCCATCGGTACAAAAAGAAACAATACTTGAAAATATGGAAAAGAGAATTTGAACTTGCTTTCTTTTGAGATATTGTTTTAATGTCATTATGAGGCATCATCAAGATTTACAAGGATAGGCATTCTTCATCATCCATTATTTTTGGGTGATTTTTAGAGTTTTGAATTCTAGGGTTCATAAGCATGAAAAAGAATGTGCATGGACACTGAAGAGAAGAACGCTCATTGTCATTTAGTTTTTTCGATTGAATTGACTTATATCAAACATTTCCATGATGAATATATTTCTTGGAAGTTTGGTGCCTCAAAATAAATACCAAAAGTCCTATGAAGAATTCACTATCCAAAAACATTCAAAGGTACCACAAAAATTTGAACATCCCACTATAAAACTTACACAATATTTTTGTCATACTACACAAAATTCTCAAGATAGCAATTTGACACTCTACATTTATTCTTTCTCTGTGTGTACAAAAATCTTAGACCCAAGATGGAAAATACAAATTTAGAGTTACAATTCCCTATCACAAAATAAATAAATAAATAAAAATAAAAAATAAAAAATAGAAAAAAATTGACAGAGTTTCTATCAAACAAAACCCTGAGGTTTCAAACCTCCATTTTCCTTTTTGAAACCACTTCTCTCGCAAGCCATCCTACCTCCCCGATTATCCATGGAACATCTGGTTGAACTGACTGATAGCTTCAACCCTATTATTAAATAAAAATAAAAATTATTAAATTATATTTAAACCTAAAAATTATTAAATTTTTTATTTATATGTAACAGTAGCCACATTTGAAGAATATTTTTTTTATAAATTAAAGATAGGAGTAAACCTAAGAAACGAAAAAACTATTCATATGCCCTCTACATTATCCATTGGATCATGTATTAGATGAAGAATATTCCCAGATTATCAAATTTTGGCCATTCTTAATTTAAAATTTTTAAATTCCTCGACCCTATTCCAATATAGACCATGCCTTTAACATAATTAATCAACCATACTACCAATTTTGAAATTGTATTCTTATTTTCCATTCACATGTACAAATCATACTACAACCAAAATCAAATCAACTTTGAAAATGTAGCAATAAGTATTAAATTCTTAGGTTACCACTCCCCTTTCCCACCATCACACAAAATTCTTTTTCAGACTTCCTTTCATCTCATAGCTTCTTAGTACATACATATTCATTATTTATTCACATGGGAGAATCGTTATACACACCATTCAGAAGAATACTGGCTTTCTTGTGGCCCACCACGTATCAGCAAGATCTCATTTTTAATTCAATTCATACCCCCATAGTTCAAAATATTTCTACATTTTCTTCATATATCATAATGACAACTTATTGACACTTTCCACGTAAAATTGAGTTACTTTCAATTAAATGTGATATTGTTATGGATATAAACTTATAACAAATATAATGACAAATTGTATTAAAATTAAAAAATTACAAACTAAGGATAATGCATCCACATACTCAAATGACAACGTAAAAATATAACAACTCTTCTCAATAATTAATCGATCACCATACCACCCGTTTTGAAATTTGAAGGTTGGTTTTCTATCCAGCGTTCCAAAGCACGCCACAATGCACTTCAACATTGAAAATCTATCAAGTCTTAAATTTGTACCTCCTCGCCCCATATTCTTAGAGTTCTACAAGAGATAACAAACAAGTGACTCGCTTCAGTACTGATTGTGCATATGTATCTGAGGTAGTTTAGGCATCATTGGATTATGCCATTTACCTCAATACACATATATATTGTGTTATTTGTTAGGGTCTTACATTATAGGAATTTTAGTCATTTCTGTCTTACAATTCATTTCAGGTCATTTTTGTAAATATCAATCTTGGTTTCATTAGTGATATGGTATAGAGGTGTCTATTTTTCATAATTCAAAATGTGAGTTTTGAGAGGTCAAGTTAGCTAGGTCTAGAGGTCAAGTTACATCAAGAAACCATGAGTAAGATCATTTTTCCATGCCTTGTCATCATGAGAACATATTTGTAGGTGTTTGTGTGAGTTTATATGTCATTTCATGAGTGGTCATGACCTCAAAAAGGGTACAATGGTCAAGAGGATAGATTGTTGTATTTTTCCACATGTTGCACTTCCAACACAGTGTTACACATTCATCATTTTGATTTGAAATCATGATTATTACTATCAACTCCACTCTTGGCCATAGTAGGAATTTATTTGCATGATTGTTTCCATCCAATATGACTTATATTTTTTTCATTTCCTTCGGAAGCTTGTGGTGTGATCATGCTAGTTTGAGACACAAAGGAGGCAGGGGCGCTATATTTCCACACAGTGCTGCATTTCTCGCAAATTGGCAGCCAAATCTCTTTCACATGTGTAAAATTAAGCTTATTTCAATACCACAGTTTTGAATTGTTACCCAATTACATGCATGAGTTGATAAAGTAGTGTAAAAAACTGCAAGACACCATTTTCATTATCATTGTGTTTTCTCCATCGCTGGGCTTTTTCCTATTTCGTTGTGTTTTCTCCATCGTTATGCTTCTGCACAGTGCTCCGGCTTTTGCACTTGCATTTCCCAAAATGTAAAAATTTAATTTTGAGCCTCCAATATAAACATAGCTAAGCCATTACACTGAATTGAAGGTCCTTGTCATAAGTGTGTGTGCTTAAGAAGTGTTTGAAGTCCAATTTCTTATGTGATGTGTTAATGGTGCTATACCTATCCCTTTGAATTTTCTGCCACCAATATCAAACATTTGCAAGTTTTTTTAGGGTTTTATAAAGAAGCTTTATGTTGCTTAATCTCTTGTGTATAATTTCTTTGTTAATCATCATTAGAGGTTAATATGGAAAGTCCTTCTTGTCATTACTCTTACACTCCTTGCACAAAACAAGTTTGCCTTAAACCTTAGTCTACTCACTGTTGCAAAACAAACATCATGTCAACTCCACAGGAAAGAAATAACAAGGGAGGTGTTATTGTCCATTTTGAACCACAAGGTCTCTCATATATCAACTTAGACACAACTATCATAATGACTTTTGAGTAGGTGGGGTGTATGAGGTTTTGTGAAAAGATTCTATGATAAAATCTATAATTAGCTAAGGAGTTTACCAAGAAATTTGATGGATTTGAGGCTAAGATAAGAACATTTAACTTTCCAATTGTATAGGTTAGTGGCCACATCTAGTCAAAACTCTAAAGCCATTTTGAAGAAGCAACTTTGTAGCATTTGGTGCCCTTGCTAGCATTAAGGTTTTTGATCTGAAGTTGGAAATTTTTCAATTTTGGTCAAATGATGATGGAATGGAGTATATACCATGGTCATTACAGTTTCAACATCATCATTAGTGGGTGCAACTTGTCTACAAACATCCTTGACCTCTTAAACTATAAAAAGAAGATGGCTTTGTGCTTCTGAGATAGGCACTGGATTTTTGGCTACAGAAGCATTTTTCAAATTCGGAGGTTTTGTACCATGGAATGAATCTTATAATGAGGAATTTGTTCATGTCCAGGCTTGTTCACACACACTAAAGTCATCATCTAACCCAAATATTGGTCGGCAGTATCTCAACCATGGAGCATTGCGCTTTGACATAATCACTGTAGTTTCACCATATCTCTTAAACGATATACCCATTTTCCATGAAATTTTTATAGTAAATGTATGGAGGTAAAAGAAATAAAACCACTTAATTTCAGGTCGAAAAATGTCATGATTTCTAAGAAATAGGCCACAGTCATCTACAACCAATTTCGTATTTTCTCGAAATTCGTGAGTCAGATTTACCTCAAGAATTTTGTGGAGAAACATTATGATGATATTAACCTACTGACAAAAACTTAGCTCAATTTGATTAATGGTTTAGGAGATACTAAAAATATTTCAATCACAGGTGGAGTGTTGTGAAAGTTGCTACGAATCTTATAGCAAAAAGGGAGATGGTGGTTTGAGGCCATGTTTTCAGTTTTAGGTCTCTTTCATAGGTTCATTACCATCACAAGGATATTTTGAGACAACCAAGTTGCTCCTTTTTATCATAGGAAGGCCATAAATATATAGAACTTGAGGCACTGCGAAAGTTGCTACAAAACTAGGAGTTTTGGAGCAGATGTTGTGTTTTCAAACAACCTTGATTTTACCTTGTAAATTTGATTTTTTTTTTGGTTTCCAAAGGTTGTTTAATCATGGTTTTAGGTGTAATAACTCCTTAGGATGGTATGTTTAGTGGTTTTATTTTGAGTATTTCTAATTTTAATGATGTATTAAGTTGAAAACTACATTAGGTAATTAGTTCCTATTTTTATTCAAAGTATGTGAACAGTTCGATGTATCTAACTGATTGACTAGTTTCCTTTTGAAAAATTTGACTGGCTAGCTGGGAATGGAATATTTTATATATATATAATACATAAAAAGCTAAGAAGAGGGTTCAGTTTGTCAAATTGGAGAGAAAGATCCTTTGAGTGCATTGTATTTTCTGAATATTTTTGTCAGTGAATGAAAGACATAAGGTGATTTGCAAGGATTCAAGAGCCAGATCTTGATGGTGTTGTGATTCTTTATAATTGTAAGTTTGTCTTATGTTTCTACATCTCTTGAATGTATGTCTTCATTCTTGTAAGAACCAGATGTTTAACTCAGAATTCATCTAAATTTTGATCTCATTTAGCTTTACCAAGCGATCTATGTTTCCTTCTTAAAGCAACATTTAGAATTCCTCTACATTTTTTATGCTTTATGTGTTCTTTTCTACTTTTCTTACACTCACCCTCCTACACTGATTTAACTTGAAAAAACCCTTTCTCTCTGCATCATATCATTAGACAAATAAAAAATTTGGCATGACTCCATGTCTAATGGATTTGTCTCCTTTCTTACCAGCAATCCTTTGAAAAACAAACCTTAATGAGCTCTATACCTAGCCTAATATCATATTATTGAACAACTTAAGTGAGAGATCCCTCTCCAAGGCCAGAAGGGCTAGATTCTAACCTAAAATTGATTTGTGGTTACCTTTAGAATTTCTTTCCTGAGTCTAGGGAAATTTACGGAGTGCTAACATTATTAAGTAGAATGCATTTTATAGTTTAGTATGAGGGTGATGTGTAATTCCATCCATGCTCAATGTGGAGTTATCACGTCCCTCTTAAAATAAAAATAAAATATTCTCTAAATAGAAAAGCAATTTCAGCGATAATAAAAAATAAAAACAATGCATATTTAATTAGTTTAACTGAAAACATTATAAAATGTCAATAATCCCAACCTCACTATGTCTCTCGATTTGTTGTCAATATTACAACTCAACATGGTAAAAATATTTGACTCACTATCAGCAATAAATAAAATATTTCGATGTGCACATGATGTAATATAATTTCACACCAACTTACATGACTTAACTTACATAAGTTTATTAGAAGTAAATAAAATTGTGAGTAATATCTTTAAACTTTATACTTTTCAAAATATCTCAACATAGGATTATAATAAACTATTTGAAGATCTATGTTAATTGATTTATGTTGGGATTAACTTTATATATATCTTTATATATAGAAACAAAATGTTCAAATAAAATATTTCAATGTTGTATATAATACTTGGATTAAAAAAATAAATAAATAAATAAATCCTCCAAATAAAAAAATAACTCAAAGTTAAAAAATAAAATAAAAAATATCAAGTACTTCCTAATAAGAATAATAATAGGGAGATGTGTAATCCATTTCATTCTTAATATTAAATTAATATGTGACTTTTTGTGTAAGCTTAGTAGGGCTCAGGGAAAGTTTTAAAGATTGGAGTTTAACTTAAATATTAGACACCTTGGCGAATATTATAGTCCCTCATATGGAAAATGTAAAATGTTTGGTCATACTTTTATAAAAGTATTCAGATTAATAATTATTTTATATTATTCTATATAAAATTTTGGCTATATTCAAAGTAAAATAATTTAATATTCTAAAATATGGGCGAATCACTTTTAGAAAAAATGGAAATTGGCTAATCTTTTTTTTGGAAAAAACCATGGAAAATTAATCCACCTACGAATATTAGCCCCCAAAAATTTTCACAACTAATTAACTCATAGTGAATTAATTAATTTATTTTCAAACAACTGTTAAGTTCAAATTCGAATTTTACTTCCTATGTTTATTCCAAGGACTGACTAAAATAGGAATCCATCCTGAACTACTAAAAATAGAATTCTATTTTTTAGCACTTCCATTTTTCATTCCCTGTTGCTTAATCCAGCACTAGTACCCAAGCTGCTATTTATAGCAGTGCTATTTTTAGCACTTCTATTTTTAGCATTTCTTGCTGCTATTTTCAACACTCCCTCTCAACAAGAAAGGCTTCAACTTGAACCTGATCATGTAACTTTGGAATGTTCTGCATGCAACACTTCTACCAAGTGTGGTTGCTCCAGCAACTCTAGGAACAAAGAAAACTCCCAACTGACCTCTCTATTGGGCTAGAAACATACTCTGATGTTGAAGCTCTATCTGCCGCTGACAAGTGCTCCCTCTGTGACCTCTGAGCTACTACAACACTCCATGCATCTCGCACAGTTTCACACCTCTCTGTGCCATCCTGCACTAGTGCAACACTCATGTGCCTCTTGCATTGCTGCAACCTGCTAGCTCTACATAGTCCTGGGACTTCTGCACTGTAGCTCTCTCTACCGCTCCATCCACATCTGTCTCTACCCAATCAGTCAATCCTACTACTCCTCGTCGGGGCTCCTGTAGCAAAGCCGAATCAAAGAGGTTGGTTACCTCAAGGATCCTGCCCCCATATCAGCCTCCGTGGGACGATCACTCCACATCGCCCCACCTCCTACCTGGAAGTATGGCTACATGTGATCCCTCTGTCCACCTGGCTCAAAGTTTCCTGATACTGGAGGTCTCTGCATGAGTAGATGTCTCTACTTGATCTTCTCTCAGCTTCTCTAGTTGTGGTAGCTCCACAACCTCTTGAAGCTTCTTCACCAATCGTGGCTCCTCCACAATCATCTAAGACTTCTTCTGGCGCTGCATGTTGAGAGGTAATATACTCTCCCTCTCAACCACCAAGTCTCCATCAGTTGCCTTGCTGCTCAAGGCTTCACATGCATCTTGAACCTTAAGAGCATACAGGTTCTTGTCCCGTGAACCAATCTGCTTCACCTGTCTAGTGATGATGTGTCTAAGGAAAGCCTTTCCCTTACTGAAGACTACATCATAGCCTCTGTCTTCCAGCATTGCGATCGACACCAAGTTTCTCTTCAGTTCTGGTACATACTTGACATTGGTCAAGGTAATGCAAGCTCCATGCTCCCTCTAAAAAATAACCGTGCTTACAACTGAGACACTATACTTTTCATCATTACCCATCGCTATGAGTATCTGGAGATCTTTCTCCTCCAAGGTACTGAACAAACTCTTGTCGTTGGTCATGTGGAAGAAGCTCCACTTTCAAGAAACCAACCACTTCCCACCATGGATGAAACCATGCATGCAAAAAGTGTGAAATCCAACTCGAACTGTGAGGCCAAAGCTTCACCTTCAGATCCTTCCATGGATCCCTTCTTGGATTTCCTCAGTGGAAAATTTCTAGCAAAATGGCCCACCTCATGACAATGAAAGCATCGCACTTTTGATTTGTCAAACTTCTTCCCACCATGGGAAGAACTCGAATTGGAAAGAGAATCCTTCTCCTTCCCCTTCTTTGCCTTACTCACTAAGGCACAATTTTCTTCATCCTCAATGGATGAAGAACCATCTCTGGTGCTTCTTCTTATCTCCTCCTGCATCAGATCCGACCAAAGTCATTCCCAATCTGGTAGTTTCTCTCTTCCATTAACGAGTCCTGGTAGCTATTCCAGCTCTTAGGAAGACTAAGGAGTGCAAGACTCACCATGTCATCATAAGTTGTCACAATCCCTAGACTTCCAAGCTCATCCCTGCATGAGGTGAGCTTGTTCAGATACATAGAGATCATGTCGCCCTTTTCACACTTGATCTTCCGAAGCTTGTCCTTCAATGCCAACTTCCTCTGATCACTGCTATTCTAATATATATCTTTCAATGTTTTCCACATTGAAAACAATGTCTCCTTCCCATGGAGACTCTAGAATATGTGATCTCGAACTCCCTCCAGAAGGATTCTCCTTGCTCTAGCCACACATTTCTTCCATTCAGCCAATTCAGCAGCACCAGTTGGCTTGGGGACTTCTTGATCAATGAATTCCTTTAAACTGTTATCTTCTAGTACTGCTTCCATGCGATCCTTCCAGGCTATATAATTCGAACTGCCATCAAAGGCATATTCGATTCTCAAGCCATTGAACGACATAGTTGAAATAGAGATGTGATAAGAACTCAATTTCTATATTCAAGGATCAAAAAACATCAACTTCTCCCTTCTTGTATATTGTTCTTCCTTGATCACCTGTGCTTCAATACCATGTAGAAATTCCCACCTGTAGATCACCTGATAATGCAATATACTAAAGCAAAAAAACTAGATCTACTTCTACAACCAATTTTGTGGAATCTTAATCAAATATGAACAACATAAATAAGAGCACATATAAGTGATTTGGAGAGATAAATCACACATAACACAGAATATATAACTAGGGGAAAGCCTAAGTATAAAACCCCAACTCTATATTATCATACAAGTGGCAATATAGTTAGTATTACAAAAAGAATCAACTCAAAAGCTATCCTTCTCTATCTGCAATACCTCTGCTTCTCGTAGACAGTCAAAGGCCTCTATCTAACCTTCTCCTCTATCCTCCAAGCCTCCTATTTCTTTGCACAATTTTCCTTGGGATCCAGTGCAGTGACTTGTGTGAATTGGCCTCTTCACACACTCACTAACATTTGATCCAACTACACAATCCTGAAGGATATAAATACTTCTCCATGAATGAGCTTCCTTTATAGGAAAAATCCATCCAACTGATAGTACAATGTCCCTCCTCTGATCTCAACTGGGTCTCTGTCTGAACTAGCATGCATGAGTTATTCATGAGAGAATATTCAGTTATTTGAAGTGCAGCAGTTATATGCAAGCATGCATTAACTAATTGAACTCACATTAATCTAAACAAACTATTTAAATCAATCTAATTGGACTTGAGTCAGTTAACTGAGCTAACTAATTACAACTCAAATTAGAAATCATCCTTATCTCTTTAACTGATGGATAATTTCCTCAATTAATAGAGAACTGTTGCATGTCCTCACATAGACTTCATGTTTGGTTTTTCATAACTAATTAACTCATGGTGAATTAATTAATTTATTTTCAAGCAGTTGTTAAGTTCAAATTCGAATTTTACTTCCTATGTTTAGTCCAGGGACTGACTAAAATAGGAATCCATCTGGAACTGCTAAAAATAGAATGTTATTTTTTAGCACTTCCATTTTTCATTCCATGTTGCTCAATCCAGCACTGGTACCCAAACTGCTATTTATAGCAGTGCTATTTTTAGCATTTCTTGTTGCTATTTTTAACACTTATTGTGATGAGTCATCAGTGAAGTGTCTTGATCACAATCTCAATCAGTATCTCATGTTCAAACATGTTTCAAGGTGCAAATCATCAGTTTCATACTCCATGAGATGTCATCATTATCGTAAAGTCATTAAAATGGTCAAAAAAGAGCCATGACATCACCTAGGTCATCATTGTGGGAATAGTAAATAGGGAAAGTACTCTATATTTATCTCTAAAGCATATTTTGGTCTTCAATAAGATGTAATAATGCATAATAAAGTCTAAAGCTATAGTACACTAGCATCTCAAGTCATTTTGCAAAGAGACAAGGTAGGGTTACATCACCATCAAAGAGAAAAATCGACCCCTGGCCTATGAAAAGACCAAAAAAGAATTTTATTTGTTCATTCCACCCTCATGAGACATCTCTCCACCAGAAAAGATCATTTCCACCCTCAAAAGATCCATTTCTTTCCATCAAAATGTAAATTTCTCTCCCTCGCTACGCTTTTCTTAGCTGCGCTGCACTTTTCTCCACACTATTGTGTTTTTCACAAGGGAACCAAATCAGTCTTTTCAAGGAGTTTCTTCATCTAAGGCAAGTTTCATCACCTTAATAACAAGTAAGTGGGATACATATACCTCTCCTCTACCCTTTCTTTGTTTCAGATTTCTCTTATAACTCGGTAAAGCACCCTCTCCTAGGGTTTACTGCATTTTTGGTATCAAAAGTCTTTTGCTTCATTTGTTGTGTAACAAACCCTAGTTTTCATGCTCAAATATCCTCCCTCACCCTCTGTATACCTTCCTTGAACATTTCCCATACTTAATTCCCTGATTTCCTTCATTTCCCTTTAAACCCTAGCCTGTACTACACCTTCCTAGGCTAGGACTGTGTTTTTCATTTTTATACCCTTTCCCCTCACCCATTTCCCAAATTTCCACCTCCCTACTCTCCCTAACACCTATCCCTACCCCCAAAAATTTCCCCAAGAATTTAAACACCCTTAAACCCCTTCATCTCCCTCCATTCACAGGACTTCCTAAAATCCCATGTTTTCCTAACACTAAACCTTAATTGCCCTTCCTAGTGAGCTAGGATTTCAAAATGGAAGTAGAGACCACATCCACTGATCAGAGGAAGCATAAAGGAGGCCAGATTATCAGCTATGAACCCACCAAAATACAGGATATCACAGCTTCACCATTTCTCAAGAAGTCATTCCAAGATGCAAGTTGCCTTGCTTTCTTCCAAAAGATTGAAGAACTGGGTTTTAGCGATAAATTAACAAGCAACTTTGCCACCAGTCTAAGGAGGGATAAGGAAAATATTGCAGGTTACTTTTACCATTTCAGCAAAGGCCATTGCCATAGCCACTGGGCTCCCAAATCATGGAGAGGTTTGATTCAAAAGGACAGACCTAGACATTGAAAATTATAAAATGTTTTTGAAGCCTCCTTACAAAGCTTCTCCAAAGCATGTTTTTCCTTTTAGCCACTTGCTTGATAAGTATGCCCCTCTCATGAAGATGATCATGAAATATTTCACATGTGAGGGTAGGTTTTCAAGGATATATCAATACCATGTTATATCACTAATGCATTTCACAAGTGTTAAAACTCTTAACCTACCTCACTACCTCTACAGAAGCTTGGTCAAAATGGAAGAAAAGGTACATAGCAAAGGGAATGATTATCGAGAAAGCTTGTTCCATCATGGCTTGGTGAAAATCATTATTTTCCATCAGCTTACACATGTCAACTTGTCTTGGAAGGCATTCATGGAGTCAGCCTCTCTTTTGCCTACGCCAACTCAATCTAATAATCATTCTACACTTGTGGCATCACGAAGACCACAAGAAGTGGGTTCTACAAGTAGACCTATAACAAGAATATATAGGACTGAGGTGACTAAAACATACACTAGAGGAAAAAGGCTTGTGTTTTCTCCAAGCAATGTTGAAAGGGACAAGCTTACTTCAGTTGAGAAAGAGACATCAGCACATCACCATGGGGCACCTTTGCAAGATGAAGAACAGGTAGACTTTGACAGCTATATTGTAGATCTAGCAATGCATGAGGACAAGTCACATGAGAAATTCATCAAAGAGAAAGAGGCAGAAATGAAAGAGCTAAAGGATGACTTGGCAAAGGCCAACTATATGATTGCATTCCTACAACAAGAAAATAGACAGCTAAAGGTAAATCAAGTTTTGTTTTCTAAACCTAGAGTTGATGTGGTGGCAGAGCATGACAAAGGAAAGGCAGTGGTATATGTGGAACAAGTTGAAGACAAAGAGGTTCATATCAAGCCTAGAGGGCCAAAGACTAGAGGTTTACAGAGATAAGAAGGGCAGGGCAGTGAGCCATCTCCTCCATTAGGTCAGCAAGGCATTAAAGGCACTATTGTAGCAAAGTTTGAGGAAGATAGGGAGTATTGGCTAGGAAGAGCCAATGAGAAATTAGAGAGGCTCCTGGAGAGGGAAAATAGGGCCACCAACCTATAGAGGCACATGGAAAGGAATTACTACACTTAGCACTAGATCATTCAAATTAGGGTTAAAAACTTGAAGAAGAAATAGAGGAAAACCCTAATTAAGATAAGGAAGAGGGATAAGTTTGATTTTTTGGCTAAGGCCTCTCTCATTACCTAGCATATTATTTACCAGCTTAAAGGAGCAAGTTAGAACCATTTTTGAAGAAAATTTTGCAAAGTTTTGAATTTTTGTAAATTTTTGGCAATTACGGGAAATTTCACTCTGCCAAAACTTTTCCCTGAGGCCTCCAAATGAAAAAAACTTTACATGCTTGGATAGGCTATCACCTGCACATGTAAGATATGCCACTTTAGTGCCATGTCATCTTTCCTTTTGGGAGAAAAGGACCAAAAACATGCTAAAAATAGGTTTATGCCACTATTTTCACCCTTGCATTACATTTTTAGAGTAACCTTGGGAAAATCCACATTTTTGAGCCTTGGAGAGGCCATTTTGCATGCTTAAGGACTCTGTGGAAAAATAGACATCCCAATATTTCCAATGATGCCTTCAGATTAGAATTTGGAGTACTCGAAGTCACTCAAAGTATCCTCCAAGTTGGCGTTGCGCTTTTCCCAGATAGCGCTACAATTTTCCCAGAATTTGTCGTGCTTTTCTCAGAAAGACAGGAATTCAGATTTTCTTCGTTCAAAGTCAAAGATGTTGGTCAAATTACTCCTCCAGGGTAATCATGTGATGTAATTAAATGTAAATGAGGTGGAGAATGTAAATTTCATGTAAATTCATGCTTACTTATGTTTGTAAAGTCAAAATGAATCAGTTGGTTTAATTAGGGAGTTTGTTTTCAACTTCCCTAGTTTTAGGTTTGGTTAGAGATAATCGTGTAAATTGTTCCTATCATGAGGGATTCAACCCCTGAGAGGGGGAAAGAGTTTTTTGGTCTATATCTACCCAAATTGAACTGAAGGGAAGGGTTGGATGTTGTTTAGTCAAGTGGTTGTGGAGCTAGTGTATTTGTGATCATTTGCAGGAGTAATACACATGAGTTACAACTATTACAATGGTATTCTTGTGGTATGTTCATTAGCAGTGTTTTTTCTTCTGTTATCATCAATATGAATGTATTTTTATCTCTACTTTCATCTCTGTGTTTTCTTGTGACTGTTTCATAAGTTTTAAACATAATTCTTAATTATTAGCTCTGTTTTGATGAAACTCTCATATTTTTGTTACATTTTCCTCTCATAAATGAATTCATGAAACTCATGCTCATTTTGAAGCCTTACTTTTCTACCCTATACACCATGACAAATCAAGAGTGCTAACAGAGCATTCATACCTTGTCCCACTATATCTCTGCAAACTCATCTTTTGGAAACCCTGACCTAGCCTCCCTAAGACCTATTGCACCTGCTCTAGTAAAACCTTAAAATCAAACACCATTAGGCTTTAAGATCTAGCCTAAGATTTGATTTCCTCTCCATTCACTTTGTTGATTGTGAGATCCTTGAGAGAGCCCTCTCTAATTTGGTAGGTCTAACTACCAGATCTAAAGATTAGTTTGAGGTTACCTCCGTCGGTCTCCTTTCTCAGCCTTGAGACTCTGAGGAGTGTTAACAAGATGTTTGAGTTATATTATTTCTTTTGCACAACTAACTTAATAATTAATTCTAGTTTAGTTTAACGATAATTTAGTATAGAAATAGTTTAGATTAGTGTAAAATAACCATAGCTTAGATTAGTTTAGATTAGATTAGTTTTTCCCCGGATTTACTCGTTCGTAAGAAGAAATGATCCAAGGCTAACGAAACCTATAACCCCGTCGAGTATAGCTATACCAAACATCTTGGGCTACTACAAAGCCTCGTTCTGGGCTATTCCTCCCTTATTGACTTAGGTGTATAATGCTCGAATCAACAGGACCCCAAATTTAATTGTTGATTGAAGGAGCTACTAGTGGAATCACTCAAGTGCTAGGCCACTGTTCATATAATTAGGTTGATCACCAAAAGGGGATAGTGAGAATCAAGTGTCATGGTTGTGACAATTGTGTATTGAGTTCCCAAGAAGAATGTGGTCCCTGATATGGTGAGTTTTTGGAGTACTCAAGAGGTTTGTTAGTCCATCGTTGCACTACATGAAATATTTTCCAATTTTTATGGGCCCTTTACCTACAAGAAAATAATTTGTCAGAACCATAAGATTGGTTGTTATCAGGTGGTATGAGAGCAAGGAAAATGGATTTCTTGATTGTTCAAGAAATATGAAAACAACTTCTAGCTTTGGTTGTGTAGAAGTTATTGAAACTTCCATATTTGTGATTGTGGGTAGATTTGTCAAGAGAAGTGAGTAGCATGCAACAACCTGAGGATCAGAGGAAGCTTGAAACATTCCAAAGGAGGTGAAGCTATGATACCAAAAGGAAATATTAATAGGAGAGAAGCTTGGTGAGGTGTTGGTGGAGGTTTGGTTGTAGCTCACTGCTGAGTATGCGATGACGCTCAATGATACTTGAGGAGAAAGAAGACCAATATTGAAGATGAAAACAGAGTAGTAATGAAAACACATCATCAAGAGAGCATGAACATTTTCTATCATAGGATTTTGATGTAGGAGCATTACCCCCTCCCCCATCTCCCCCCTTAAATCAGAGTTGAAATCTTGACCTTCTAGAAGGCCCATCATGGCAAGGAGTATGTGATGGTGACTGCATATCTAGGATGATAGGTTGGTTATTTTATCATTTCAAGCATGTAATTATATGTGGATTAGATGTTACACCATAATGTAAACATCTTTTACATTCAAATTTTCTATATTGTAATTTTTTTTTTATTAATAAAATTACCAACACTTTTTTAGATAAAAGAAAATCATAATATAAATATTACATTAAAATAAATAGCATATAAATAGTAGTTATAAATTAATATCCATTTTACCATATAAATTAAAATAATAATTTCATAACCATATTTAAATTTGATTAATAATCACATAAAATTTAATACGTACAATATAACAAGATTCTTAACTATGAATATTCACCCTCATATTACCATAGATATTATTAACTTCTAAATAGCTTTGTTACAATACCATGGCTTATCAATACCACATACCCAAAAACAATAAATTTTCAAAATCAATATATTTTATTAATATTTTATTTTAATAAAAAAATTTAAATTAAAATGTAATACTCACAATAAACATACAATATAATAAGATTCCTAACTATGGATATTCACCCTCATTTTACCATGGATATTATTAACTTGTAAATAGGTTTTGTTACAATACCATGGGCTAGTACTGTGGCTTATCAATACCACTTGCTAAAAAACCAAAACTCATTTCAAAATCAAAATATTTTATAAATATTTTATTTATTATATTTTTTAAGTTAATTCTAGAAGCAAAAAGGCATGGGAGATATATTGTAGTGGTGTAAATGTTTGTAAACATTTACATGTGGGCTCAATTAAAAAATAATAAAAGATTAAAAGTAATTTCCTATGTAGAGATGTTGTTAATGCCCTGTAAACATTTTGAATATGTTAAAATAATTGAAATTAAAATTAAAATTATATTAAAAATAATAATTATAATTATCAATAAAACATTTTGAATGGGTCAAATTACATAGAACTAAAAACAAAAATTAAGATAAAATTGATAATAATAATAATAATATTACTATTATTATTATATATTATTATTATTATTATTATTATTATTATGAACGTCTATTAAAACCAATGTGGTCTATCGAACCTTAAGAAGGTTAGAGATTAATTGTGACTCTTTAATATTTTATTTCTATAATCAAAAAGAAGGGAAAGAAGGGCTCTAAGATCACTATAGTTTTGCTAACTTAAGTCAAGAAGGTTGGTAGTGTGGCAAATGTTTTGGACATAAGAACATATGTGAGTAAGAGCTACGAAATCTAAGAGAAAGTGTTTTTCATCTTCAACTCGCTTAGTATTGCAAAAATGACATATTCTTTCTTCCCAGGTTGTTTTGGGAATATATCAATGCATAGTTTCACTATGAAGCTCTGGAGAATTAGTCCTTATCTTTGCAATATTCATTTTCTTTTAGTACTTGTGAAGGCACAAAGATAATTCTGGTTAGTGATGGTGGGGTTGATCACCTCCTTATAATATCTTAGTTTCCCTTTTCCCTTTAGCTCCTTATCACGTCACAACTTATCCTTAAATTTGGAGGTAATAATAGTTTTAATATTATCCTTATTCCCAAAATGATCTCCTTCTTTATCCCCCAATGGTCGAGTCAAGACCGGGTGCCTTATGTCATCCATGCTTGAGACATAGGTGGGGATTTTGGATAAATTAGAAGCAATTTTGTCATCCATGCTTGAGACAAAGGTGGGGATTTTGGATAAATTAGAAGCAATTTTGGGGAACCTCTTGGCTTCCATGTTGTAAAGCTTTTTCTTATACATCCAACACCTAAACATAGTCATGCTTTCAATGGTGGAAATTCTAGCTTTGATCAAGAGGATAGGATAGGGAATATTTCCTTTAATCTTGAGGTTGTAGGTTATAAATTTCTTTTGAATCATTTCGATATTCCTGCACGACTTTCAGGATATACTGTAACCTCAAACCTCACATGCATATAAAATAACAAGGACGACGAGAGTGTCAAAGAGGAACCTTTTTTTCCTCCAAATCGAGAGATCAGTTGACTTACAATTATTTTCAAACTCATAATAAGTTTTCCAATCTCCAGTAAAACTAACCTAGATCAATATGAACTCCAGATCCACCAAGGATCAAATCCCTTGAGATGCAAACCTCCTTTAGAGTGAAAAGAGAATTGATCCTTCTAGATGCTTGGTACATCTAAAGTTAAGATGAATCTAGGTTGATATAAATATAATTATAGATTGTATTAATATTGAAAAAATTAAAAGAATAATCCATCGTCAAATACAAATGATAAACTATTCTTCTTAATAATTGATATATTTGATAAAGTATTATTCTCAATAATGAATTGATCATATCAACCATTTTAAAATTTTGTTGTTGTTTTTTGTATAATTGTGTAAAAGAAGCCAAATAGAACATTGTGTTGAAAGCCCAGTAACAAAGAATTACAAGTATTAAGTTATTACGCCCCCCTCCCTATTTTCACAATGTGATAATGGACATTTTCACACTTTCTTCCATTTCATGAATTTTAACTAAATTAAGCTTTCCCAATATTGGAGTACATTTCATGATTTCATTAATCTATAGAAACCTTATACAATTTATAGAATCAAAATATGCATTAAATGATATTTAAAATGTTGATATCTTTTTTTTTCAAAGATCTCTCAACTTGCCATATTTATTTATTTATAGTAGTGCTCTAAAACATTTTTAATATGACTAAATATTTTTTGTGTTAGCAAACTCTACAAGTTATGTGAACTAATCGAATAAATATGACTAAATATTTTGTGTTAGCAAAATCTACAAGTTATGCGAACTAATCAAATTTTCATGATGCAATGTGTCTTACTTTTTCATATATAAAGCAATACATCATCACATGCACATTATCTCATCTTCTTCTTGTTTTTAAAGCATAAACATTCTTTTATGTTTATATTTTTCTTCTTCCTAAATGAGCAAAACCTATATTTTTCTTTTTGTTTTTAAAGCATAAACATTCTTTTATGTTTATATTTTTCTTCTTCCTATTTCAAATGTTAAGAATACGACTTAAATGAGCAAAACTTATATTTTTTTATGTTAGATATTTTCTCAAAAACATTATTATTATGTGTTAATAAAATTTACTTTTATACTAATTTGAAAGGATTAATTTTTTCTTCAATTTCTAAATATTTAATTGATTTCATACTTATTTAAGAATATATTTAAATAAAATTATATTAATTACAATTCATACATTTATTAAAAATATATATATATATTAAAACATGTAATTTAATTACAATAAATTATCACAATTATAACATAAGAAGTCGGCAAAATTCTTCACCTTAGACTATGATTCACTCCCCAAATCATCTCACCACATCATCCTTTATATATCTCCTTGTATTCGATTTATACCCCATTCAATTCATATCTGGGTCACAACACATTTTTTGGGATTTCCTTGTATTCCATGCCTACCCCAAAACTTAGAATTTCAAACTTTCTTTATATTTTACTAAAATGTGGAATTTCACACTTGCTTTTATGTATTATTATTAGGATCTAGAATTTCACACTTTCTTTATATATTATTATTAAGATCTAGAATTTCACACTTTTTTTATATATAAAATTATTGGGATCTAAAATTTTACACTTTCTCTATGTATTATTATTAGAATCTAGATTTTACAATTCTTTTTATTATATATTATATAAAATTTATTGGTGTTATTTTTACTATATATTTGAGTTTTCTAAATGTTATTGCATTTTTTAAATTTGAACCGTATCAAATATAATATTATTTTCTTTGTATTAATTATTAAGATATTGTGTTCTTTTTATATTATAAGTTTTTAAATTAAACATGATTAAATTTTTAATTTCAACATATCATGAATATAATTGCACACTTTTATTATATATAATTATTAGAATGACTGTGTCACTTTTACATATAATTGATTTTTTTTTAACTCGATGTGACTAAATCTTTGAATTTGAATATACCATAAATATAATTACACACCTTTTCATAAATATAATATTAAAATAACTGTATCACTTTTTATATATTATTGAATTTTTTTCCAACTTTCTTTCCTATCATAACTTTTAGTACATATATTCATGATTTCTTCACATTAAAGAATCTCTATCTTCTCTATACACCGCATTTATAAGAATACCAACTTTCTTGTAGACTCCCAAGATCAGTGCATCTTTTTTTTCGGGATCTGCCTTTATTCCATTCATGCTCCCCCATAGTGCATAATTTCTCTTCATTTTCTTCCTATATCATAATTTCTCTTCAATTTTTTTACATATCATAATAACAACTTAGTGGCACTTTCCACATACAACTGAGTGGCACTTTCCACGTACAACTGAGTTAGATAACTTTGTGGATATAAACTTATAAAGAATCTAATTGCATATTGTATTAAAATAAAAGATTATAGATTAAGGATAATCAATCCTCAAACTCCAATGACAATATAAAAATCTAACTCTTTTTTTCAATAATTAATGGATGGACCATAATAAAAAAATTTGTTATATTTAATGGACAACTTGCCCATCAAAATCCCCTCCTTGCTTCGCAACACGGCAGCACATTTTTTTTTCCAGAACTCCTAATCATAGGAGTTCTAATCATATCCTATAAGAACTCTTAATTTTTTATTCATATGTACAATTAAGATTTTCTTTTTTCTATATATATATATATATATATCTATTTTTTTTAATGGAGTTGTTTTATATGATTTTTTAGTGTTGGAATTTGTTGGAAAATTTTGAGGTGAAATTTTGATTTATGTTATTTAAACTGATTTTTTGACAGTTCCCTGAAAAACTTTACTGCGCTTAAATTTGTGCAAGATTTACTCATCAAACGTGTAATTTCAATAAATTCGAATCAGATTTTAGAGAAATTCGACCAAAAACACTTACCAAAAAAACTTCAAAAAAATCTCACTAAAAATAATTAGTTCTTTAATTACATTAATAACATCCTTTAATAATATATATATATAATATATATATATATATAATATATAATATATATATAATAATTATATTATTATATATATATACCTCTGCGGCTCTAGGGTGTGGCTCTATGGTTCTATTACCCCTGCGGTTCTATTAAAAACTTCTGTGGTTCCGAATGTTGTTCGATTAAAAACAAATATATATACCTTTGCGGTTCTATTAAAACTTATGTGGTTTCGGATGTGGTTTGATTAAAAATTCTGCGGGTTCCGAATAATTACTTCTGCGGGT
The DNA here is from genome assembly GCA_000404065.3 of Pinus taeda. NCBI lineage: Eukaryota > Viridiplantae > Streptophyta > Pinopsida > Pinales > Pinaceae > Pinus > Pinus taeda. Next base: position 3,203 of record APFE030304777.1, on the reverse strand, counting down.
TCGATTAAAATCTTCTGCGGTTCTATTACCTCCGGCGGCTCGATTCAAAACTGGAGAAGTGAAGATCCCTGGAACCTAGAAAGGCAGCGAAATTTTTTGTTTGGGTACAGGAACATCAACAACGAGGATAGTCTCCTTTAATTTTGTCGTGTTTGCACAAGGTTTATAGAAGGGCGGAGTTCTAGCCAAACGTCAGGATTAGGGTTGCTGGTTGGAACATTTTCTAGGGTCTGTAGAATTGAATAGGCAGTTAGATTAAGGCAGCAAGGTTTCTTAAGAAGTAATAATGAATCTCATGCTCTTGCGCAATGAACCCTAGACAAACATGTTTTGATTTGTGTAGGCTCATGTATGTGGTGACGCTAAGCAGCCTTGAAACCTACATAAATCCAAATTAAAACACCTCTGCGGTTCTATGGTTCTAAAGACTTCCATACAAATCTCGAGGAGCGAAGTTCCATGGAACCCTGTGCAGCGAAAATTCTTGTTTGGCTCAACTGACGTGATCTTTCAAGAACTGCGATAAGGAAAGGGTAGCAATAAGCGGGCAGACGACGAGCTCGCATCTGTGACATAGAACTCTGTAAGCTTTATAGAATTCTCAGCACCAGACACAGAGGACTTTTATAACGAGCCATTTGCTGTGACTAGAAACTCGTGGGTTTTTTTACCTTTGGATCTGCGGTCAATCTAATCTGGTGCAAGTGTGATCTACACTCAGGTTTGCTGATATCAAGTGCACACATTCCTTATCTTTTTCTAATACATATTTGCTTATATATTTTCAAGTATGAATACTTCACCACAACTACCAAAGATTACCAAAGGCAGACCTAGCACAGTTACTCTACGAGGCCTTTATGAGTATATAGAGTCTTTAGAGCAACGTAGAGAAGAAAGAGAAGTCAAGCTACAGAAAGAGTTAGAAGTCATGCTCGAAAATAAATTTTCATCTCTTGAAGACACGATCCAAAAACAAATAGAAAATAAAATAGAACTATTGGAGAATAAAATGGTGGCAATGGAGACTAGGTTGCAGGTTACAGAGAAACAAAACCAAGATACTAACCAAACACCTGAGCAAGGAGATGTTGATACTTTAGAGAGTCTTAAAATGAAAGACATTATTAAAGAACTAGAAGAAAAAGTTAATAGCCGCCTCACCCTAAATAATGTGGTAGATAAATTAGATATCAAACCAATTAAAGATGAAATGAAAAAATTAATAGAATTAGACCATGAGCATAACAAAAGGGCCTTGAACCTTATAATCTTCGATTTAAAGGAGGAGGTTGATGAGGATACTTTAGCCATAGCTCAGACAGAATTATATAATAGATTACAAATTGAAACAACGTGTCTCATAGAAGCAACAAGGTTGGGGAAATTAACTGAGAATAAAGGAAGACTGATCTGAATAAAGGTGAGCTCTATTGATCATAAATATGACATACTTAGTAAAACCTCAAGTCTAAAAGGAACGGGAATATTTATAAATGAAGATCTCATTCCAAAAGATCAAACAAAATTAAGAAATGAGGTTCAAAAGGTAAAAGAAGCTAGGAAGGAAGGAAAATTGGCAATACTTAGAAATAGAAAAGCCATTATCTGAGATAGAAACAAAAAAGATAGTAATAAATAGCAATTGAACATGCTCCAGATTCTTTCTTGGAATTGCCAGGGTTTTCCATGGAACAAAGGCCCCTAGCTAAGTTAGATCTCAAATGATGTTGATATTATTTTTCTTGTTGAAACTTGGGAGCACGAAGAATCTAAGGTCCCTAACATAGATGGTTTTACGCTATGGTCTACCTGGAACAAGCGATCCTCCTGTAGAGGCATTAGGGGAATAGCTTGTTACATTAAGAAGAACATCTCCCCCCATGCTAGGATTTATAAAACGACTCTTACAACCAATATAGTTGGATAGAGATCATTGACATTAATAATAAAAAGACCTACATAGCAATATGTTATTTTCCCCCCATCAATTCTAACTTCTATAAGAAGAAGAATCTAGATAAAAAAGTCCTTACAATGGTTTAGAGAATGATATTTCTAGCCTAAGGAATGAAGGTAATATCCTTTTAATAGGTGACTTTAATTCTCGAACTTCAAGCAACCATGCTATTATTCTAAGCAATCATTCCAACCCTTCCTCTTTTGTTAGACGAAAACCCTACTCTGGCTAGTAGGTACAAAAGGAGCTCTGAAGACCTCAGGGAGAATTTGTTTGGGTCAGAGCTAGTCAAGATCTATAGTGCTCAGGATCTCATAATTTTCAACAATCTAAAGAAGTGGCCCAACTCTAGCCAGATGACCTGCATCCATGGGCTTGGTAGTAGCGTGATAGATTATGTTATTTCCGATCTCCCTTTATACAACGAAATAATAAATTTTTGACATCTTAAATGACCACAAGCCTGAGTCTGATCATAGGCCTTTATTTATAACTCTCAATTTTGTCATGCATAGAGATCCCATAGAAAATCATTCTTATAGCCAAAAGAACTTAATATTTGATAGAAATAAAAACGATCTCTTTCTAAATGAATTAAAAACTAATTTGCTTCCTTTATCTAGTACAAAAAACATATAAGACCTCTATCATAATTTTACTACAACCCTCTCATATTCTATTTACAAGTTCTCAATTGAAGTTTCAAATAATAAAAGAAATAGAAAAACCAACCCATGGTATGACAAAGATTGTAAAAGTGCGAGGAGAGCAATTAAGGAAGTTGTTGATGAATCTCTTAAGATGGACAAGATAAAAATATACAAATCCTAACTAAAAAGAAAAAGAGGCAGTACATTCATAAAAGATAAGAGAATCTCTTACACCTCTCTAAGGTAGCTCGTAAGAAATTTTGGAGGCAGATTCTGAATAGGAAAACTAATGATAATAATAAAATTGCTTCACACGATTAGAATTCCTATCTTAAAAAGCTTTATGAATCTCCAAATATCATGGATAACTTTGAAACACTGCTCACAACGAAAGAAGTTTTCTCATTAGAAGACATTGATTTTGGGGTTAATTGCCTGGCAAATGGGAAAGCTAAGGACATTGAAGGTTACTAGGCAGAGATCTTAAAAATTGGAGGTCCTATCCTCATCCCCCATATCCACAAGCTTTTCAATCAAGCAATCAAGCAAGGGTTCCCTAAACCATGGACTGAGAGCCTCATTATCCCTATTTT
>APFE030304775.1:0-40433 GCA_000404065.3 Pinus taeda | reverse complement strand
TAGCCATCTTATACCCTAGATGCACAAGGAGGCATCCTAGGAATGAATGTCCATTAAAATTGATCGAAATATGCTTGGTCTATGAAGAAAACCACCCCATAGGCAAGTTCCCTTCTTTACCTAGACTAAAAGTTGTCTATCAGGGAACTAAAAGGGTGACTAAACAGCTCTGCTACATAAATTGAAGGAGAACCCATGGGCCTCGATGATACTAGCGTGGCATGCAAGGGTCATCCCATGCATATTACAACCCTAACTAGAACACATCCATTCCATCTTAGGGCCCACGTGATCATCCCTCCTGGTCTACACCTTCTCCTTGGTATTTTTCACCTCAGCACCATTCCCAGCCAACCAACCAGTCATTTCAGCAATATACTTTTCCACAGCCTCAGTGGAAAGCACCACCGCAAGGGTGGAGGCCCCCATACAACAATTCTCCAGCCTTATTTTCGTCACCTCCTACTCAACCACAACTTTACACCCTACTCCACCTAAAAAACCTCAGATGCCTACCCAACCAAATTTAAACTTAATCAATAGACAGGCACAACAAGTATACAATGGAGAGGCATCCTATCCTGATTATGCAATGGAGATTCAGGAAATCAACCTAAAATCTAGGAGAGTACTTCCGGACAACCAACCTCCATCTCCACCTAGGGAGAGTGAGAAGGAAAGAGAGGAAAGCATGCCTAGAGTGAATCCACTTTGCTTTCCTAAGAGATTAACTCATCCAGTTCAACCTACCACAGAAGAGAATGAACTTCTGGGTGAATTGAAAAATATATTTGTCAAAATTCCACTTCTCCAAGCAATGAAGGATGTACCTATTTGCAAAAAATTGATTAAACAGAAGCGTTTCAAACATCTAGGGAGGTGAAAAAGAGACACCCCTACCATTAATGTCATTGGATAGTTGTTCGACTTAATGTTGGGACAGGTAATTTTCCCAAAGTATTTAGACCGTGGAAGCCCTATAGTAGATGTGCATGTCAATGGCACCATTGTCCCACACACCTTGATTGATCTTGGGGCTGCCATTAATGTAATGACTAAGGACACCATTCTCAAGCTCAATCTCCAGCGTTCATTGAGAAAGGCCACAACAGTCTTGCAACTTGCAAACCGTTCCAAGCATTTGGTCTTATACACTCCTGCTTAGCCATCTTTAGAACATAACTTACCTTTATGGCTAGAATAGGAGGAAGAAGATGAAATCTACTCAACCCAACTCTATAACCTAGAGACTGCCATGTGAGGAGGACAACCAGATGAAGATGATTTGATTAAACACATACTTTGAAGTCCAACTCCCAATACCTTGTCATTAGAGGAAGTAGTAAATGAAACCAAGAGAAACCATCATATTGACATATTCTAATTTGATTCAAACACTACATGTGTCAAAACAATAGAATCCATCCCTGAGAGAACTTTGAAAATCAACCCCTCTTTCTGTACAGCAAGAAGAAAAGTTGTGCAACATGCTAAGGGAACATATGGATGACTTTTCTTGGAGTTACAAAGAAATGAAGGGAGTGCACCCCTCGGTGTGTACTCACCACATTTATATCAAGAAAGGTTGCAAACCAGTCCGACAACCCCAAAGGAGAATCAATTCATCTCTCAACGATATAGTCAAAGAAGAACTACAAAAGCTACTGGATGGAGGATTCATTTACCCTATCTCAGAAAGTGAGTGGGTTTCTCTTGTCTTGTTGGTACCAAAGAAAAATGATAAGTGGAGGATCTCTGTCGATTATAGAGAGTTAAACGAAGCAACAAAGAAGGACCATTTCCCTCTACTTTTTGATGATCAAATGCTAGATGGCTTGCCAGGGAGAACATTGTTCTCTTTCCTAAATGGGTTCAGTGGGTACAATCAAATATAGATCAGCCCAGAGGACTGGAATAAAACCACCTTCACCTATCCTTGGGGTACTTTCACTTATAGCTTCCTTCTTTTTGGCCTATGCAATGGCCCTTCCACTTTCCAGAGGGCAGTCCTGAGTATCTTTGTCGAGCTAGTCCACCATGCCGAAGTGATTTATATGGATGATTTTACACCCTATGGGTGTGACTTCCAGGAGGCTCTGTCCAACTTGGGTAAGGTGACAAACAAATGCATTGAAATGAAATTGTCCCTTAGTCCCGAACAATGTGAGTTCTTAATGATTGCAGGGACTATTCTAGGTCATTCAATATTCCATAAAGCATTGCAAGTGGACCCAAATAAGATAGCCATCATCCAAAGCATCCCACCTCCACAAAAATAGAGGAATGTCAGAATTTTTCTAGGTTTATTTTGATAATATATGAGATTTATAAAAGACTTTAGCAAGTTAGCTTCTCCTTCTTTTGGGTTATTAGGCAAAGAATCTGAATTTATATGGTTAGAAAGCTATTAAGAGGCCTTGGACACCCTAAAGGATAAGTTTACCACTGCACCTATTCTCCGAGGCCCAAATTGAGCCCTTCCTTTCCATATAAATGTTAATGCCTCTCACAAAGCCATAGGAGAAGTTCTAGGCTAGATAGATGCCAAGTTACCTTATTCCATTTACTTCATCAGTAAGAATCTCTGAAAATCTGAACTAAACTACATAGTGACTGAAAAGGATCTCCTAGCTATTATGCATTCATTGAATAAATTTAGGCATTACATTACAGGTTGTACATATTGACCATGTTGCAATTAAATACATGATTAAAAAATATGATGTAAATTCCCAGATTATTAGATGGCTACTTTTATTACAACAGTTTGATCTAACTATTATTGATAAGCTTCACAAGGACAATGTTGTTGCAAATTTTTTATCCAAATTGACTTTGCTTGCAAGAGAGGAAGGCATGGTTGATGAATAGTTACCACATGAACACTTATTCACCATTTCAATTTTCTCTCCATGGTTTTCTGACATAGAAATTTACCTGGTGTCTACACAGTTTCCACCAAATTTGTCCTCCAAAGAAAAAAACAAGATTGTGAGGAAGAGCACCCCATTCACTTGGATTTGGGCAAACCTCTTCGAACTAGGCCCAAACCAAATGAGAATATGTGTCAAGAATGTGGAAGTCTTTGACATCCTTTTGAACTCTCATGATGGGCTTTGTGGTGGTAACTTTGCAGCCAAAAGGACAACATTCAACATGCTACAAGTTTCTTATTACTGGCCCACTCTTCACCAGGATGTGAGGAGGTATACTAGTCATTATGATCAGTGCCAAAGGATGGGGAAACCTATTGGAAGGGATGAAATGCCTCTGAAACCTCAAGTGACTTTCGAGCCATTTCACAAGTGGGGCATGGATTTCATTGGACCCATTCTACCTCCATTCAATGAAAAGCAGTACATCATAGTGTGCACTAACTATTTGACCAAGTGGGCTGAAGCTAAGGCCATCAAAGCAACAATAGAAGAGAGAGTGGTTGATTTCTTAAGGCAAAATGTATTTTTTAAGTGTTGTTACCCTAGAGAACTGGTCACTGATCAAGGCAATCAGTTTACATATCACATGACTGAAAATTTGTTAAGTCATCAGAAGATCAAGCATAGAACATCCACTCCTTACCACCCACAAGCTAATGGGCAAGTGGATGTAACCAGTAGAGTGCTGGAAGGCATTTTGACGAAGGTGATTAATAAAACATAAAGGACTGGGAAAATAGGTTAGTTGAGGCCACTTTGGCCTATAATACCACCTGGAAGACCAGCATTGGATTCACCCCCTATGAGCTAGTCTATGGAAAGAAGGCCCTATTGTCCATTGAATTTGAAGACAACACCTTACGAATGGTAGCACAACTAGATCTAGATCTCACCAGGGCACGATAATAAATATTTCTCCATCTAAATGGATTAGATGAATTTAGAATGTAGGCCCTCCTTCACACAGAGGTGACTCAAGTTCGAAGAAGGGTTTGGCATGCTAAGAACATGGCGCAGGGTTACCCCCATACATACCCATAGTATGCATAAATATGCATAAATATGTTGTCCCAGGTAATTGACTCTCGAAGGAGTCAAATATTCCTTATACTTGGTTAAGGCCCCTTTTAAAAATTCCTTTTATATCTAAAACAATTGCCCTGCCAAACTTCCCATCAGGACTCTTTTACTCTATCAGGACTCTATCACCCCTTAAACTTCACATAGGACTTTATTAAAGTCTTATCCTTTAATTCCTTCCTATAGGCCTTAGGCTGGGCACTGCGCACTATGCCTACAAGATGGTGCAGTACACACAAAGGAAGTTTCAATGATTGGCATGAATGTAGGAGAATCATGAGAGCATGATTTGGGAAGCCTATTATGTGACTTACATACCAGCATGATGGACAGAATGATCTGCGCACACATCTGGCCAAATGGGTGCTGGCCTATGTAAAAAAGTGCCAACCTGAGCAAGTACACCTGTACTCTACACTAAAGTACCTGGTCAATAAGTGTTGGGTTGTGTTATATTCTTTCCACGTAGTTAACAGGGGGTTTGAAGGGCACTTGTAACCCCACTTTATGGGGTCTAGGGCAGCGCCCCAGAAAATTTTTGTTTTGGACCCTACATTAGGTTGTGCGGACCCACCTATGGTTCTGTACATGATTTTCGCACATGTTTTTGAATGTGATGGTTTTTTATGCATGTTATTGGATGCAATGGTTTTTAGTCCATGGTATTGGATGCTTTGACATGTATAAATATGTATTGTAACATTGAAAGGAACATAACGAAAAGTCAAGCTGGTAGTCCCAGTTTCGGGATCCAGGGGAAAATATCTACGTATATGTGTTTTATGTGTTATGATCTCACATTGTTTGCTTTCTATGTTTTAGAATTTGTATGCTGGTAATTTCTGTACAAGGTTAAAACCTACATTTGGTATCAGAGGTGTTTTGGCTTCAAGGGGACACCTTTGTTACTGAAGGGTTTCGCTCGGGCCTGTGGTAGAACCTATTCAATGGGAGATCTGTGAGATCGATTCTGGTGGTGAAAGAAGATGGAAAGCAGTGGAAAGATAGAGATCAAGAAATTTAATGGTCAGAGTTTTGAGTTGTGGAAACTGAAGTTGGAGGATCTTTTGGTGTATAAAGATCAGTGGATTGCGGTAGATCCAGGTACTAAACCAATGGGAGTGAATGATGAAGAATGGAAAAAGTTGGATCGGAAGGCAAAGAGCACAATATGATTTTGTGGCTCAGATTCAGTATTAATGAATGTATCATGGGAAGCTACGGCAAAGGCTCTGTGGGACAAGTTAGGGACTTTGTACCAATCTAAGTCTCTACTGAATAAACTATTCCTGAGGAAAAAGCTATATAACCTGAGGATGAAAGAAGGAGACTCGATGACAGAGCATCTGACTGCATTTAATACTGTGGTAAGTCAGTTAGCATCTATTGATATTAACATTTCAGATGAAGATAAGTGCATCAGTTTATTGTGTTCTCTACCAGATTCGTGGGATAGTTTGGTTATTGCAATAAGTAAGAATGCAACTGCCTTGCATTTTGATGAAATAGTCTCATCCTTGATGACGGAGGAGATGAGATAGAAAAATATGGAGAGCCAGAATGGTGATGCCTTGTGTGTACGAGGACGGTCCTAGAACAGAAACAAAAATAAGTCATCGAGTGGGATATCTAAATCTAAAGGGAGATCTAAATCTCTAGGAAAACCTGTAAAGGTGGTATGCTGGAAATGTGGAAAGGAAGGGCACTACAAAAGGGACTGTAAATCTAAAGCTCCTGACAAAGGAAAGGGATCTTATGAGGATCCTTCTTCAGAGGAGAAAACCACCTTAGATGAAGGTGGGGATGTGTACTTGGCTTCTTCAAGTACACATGTAGATAATGAGGCATGGTTGATTGACTCATGTGCATCCTTTCAATTCACTCCCCATAGAGAGTGGTTCTGCGAGTATGAGAAATATGATGGTGGTGATGTGTTCTTGGGGGATGACAGGAAGGGTAGAATCATTGGTCATGGAAAAGTAAAGTTGAAGTTGCAGGGTGGAAGGGTTAGAACACTTTCAGGTGTTCTACATATTCCTGCATTGGCTAGAATCATGATTTCTATAAGCAAGATGGATGATGTAGGTGTCAAAATAGTGTTCGAGAAGGATACCTGCAAGATGGTTCGGGGAGCACTGGCATTGATGAGGGGAGTTTAGACTGGAATTCTGTACAAGATGCAAGGTAGCACTACTGTTGATGGGTGCAACAATTCTGTGGTTCCTGAAAGTGGAGCAGAAAATCTAGTCGTCTCTGGAGAGAGGACCATGCTGTGGAACCAAAGGCTTGGACATATTGGAGAGAAGAACCATGCTGTGGAATCAAAGGCTTGGACATTTTTTATTTCTATGAAAATTGTGTATATGGGAAGTAGAATTAGGTGAGTTTCCCCTCTGGAAGTAAGAGGGTGAAACAGATATTAGAACTTATGCATAGTGATGTGTTTGGACCTGTGAAGGTTCCATCACTGTGTAAGTCTCTGTACTATGTATCATTTATACATGACTTCTCAAGAAATACATGGATATATTTCCTTAAGAGGAAATCTGAAGTCTTTGATAGGTTTAAAGAATTTAAGGCTCTGGTGGAAAACTAGACAGAGAAGAAGATAAAGGTGCTAAGGACAGATAACGGTGAAGAGTTTTGCAGTAAGGAATTTTAAGAATTATGTAAGAAGTGTGGTATAGAATGGAAGAAGACTACTCCATATACACCTCAACAAAATGGAGCTGCGGAAAGAATGAATAAGATGTTGATGGAAAGGGAAAGAAGCATGCTCAGTGGTGTAAGGTTAGGACAGGAATTCTAGGTAGAGGTGGTGGATACTGCATGTTACCTGGTCAATAGGTCACCTTCATTAGCGTTGGAGGATAAAACTCCACAAGAGGTATGGACTGGTAAGAAACCCTCTCTTTCACATCTGAGGGTATTTATATGTGATGCATATGTACATGTCCGAAAGGAGAAACGAACCAAGTTGGATAGTAAATCTGAAAAGTGCATCCTTATTGGGTATAAGGATGGTTTAAATGGTTATAAGCTTTGGAACCCAGTCACATGGAAGGTTATGTACAACCAAGATGTGGTGTTCAGAGAGGTGAAAGATGTTATTAAACATGAAGTCTAATGAAAGGAGCCTGAGAAGATAGAGTTTGCACTAAAGGAGGAAGAATTAGATTCTACCACAGAGGAGGAATCAGAAGATCAAGAGCCACAAACTCTGGCTGTGAGAAGATCAGTTCAAGAAAGAAGGCATCCTGAAAGGTATAGTCCATCTTCTTTCTGTTAAAATTTTTCTTTATTTATTACTGACGATGATCCCAGAACTGTGAAGGAAGCAGTAAATTTAGAGGATGAAAAACTATGGAAACAGGCCATGGTTGATGAAATGGCATCTTTGCACCAAAATGAGGCTTGGGATCTAGTGGAGTTGCTGACTGGAAGGAAACCCATTGGCAGCAAATGGGTGTTGAAAAGGAAGACAAATGTAGAAGGAAAAGTGGAGAAATACAAAGCTCATTTGGTAGGAAAAGGTTATTCCTAGGTGCTGGGAATTGATTTTGGTGATATTTTTTCTCCTGTTGCCAAGGTAACTTCTATTAGATTACTTTTATCTATTGCTGCTAATTTTGATTTTGAGGTAGAATAGATGGATTTGAAGACAACATTTCTTCACAGGGATCTAGAAGAGGAAATCTACATGAAGCAACCTGAAGGCTTTGCAGCGAAGGGTAAGAACGAACTAGTATGCAAGTTAAAGAAGTCCCTGTATGGGTTAAAACAGTCGCCAAGGATGTGGTATCAAAAATTTGATACATTTATACGGGGACATGGCTTCACCAAAAGCAAAGAAGATCACTGTGTATTTTAAATTAGTTGGTGACCATGTTATTTATCTAGTCTTGTATGTGGATGATATGTTGCTGGTTGGAAATGACAAAGAAATTATCCAGGATTTGAAGACCCAATTATCCTCTAAATTTGACATGAAATATCTTGGTGCTGCAAACTATATTTTGGGCATGGAAATTAAAAGAGAAACCACAATTTGCTTTGATTGTTTGGTTCTAATATAGCTACCTGTCTTAGTGGCACTAGCAGATCGAAAAGACACTTGCTTTCCTGGAAACACTTCCCACCAAACCAAGGCAGTGCCTCCAAGGCATAGGCTTGTCAGCTTAATCTTGCTCTTGTCTAAGTTGATATTATGCACTCTACAATCATCATCAATTTGTCTAATCCAATTGTCCAGCTTTTCTACATTAAGCTCTCCATCATATATAGGTAAATCAAATTTAACATCTAGTTTGATCAAAGATGCTTTCTTTTTAGGGATATCAGGAGGTGTGAGAAAACTTTCATATTTCCCTTTTCCTTTTGACTGGTCATGGGAATGTGACTCATCTTCTCCTTTTTCTTTCTTAGCGCTTGATGAATCTTCATCCTTATGTTTTCTAAAGTCCCTATACATTTCTTCTACCATGCACTTTATGGCTAGGAAACTATCTATGAGTTGAGGGTCTGGCTCCATAGAAACTTCCTCTGACATTGTCTTTTAAGGATAAACTCTCCCAATTTCAGGATTAGTTTCAACCAAATCTCCTTCTCCTAAGTTGAGCTTTGATCTAGTTAGCATTCAACAGAAAAACCAACACAAGCTTGTCTAACCTTAATAGCCTTGAGCTCTGATACGACTTGATCTAAAAATCACTCGTGAGTGACCTCAGCTAGTTAATTAATGAATGAAGGTATTACAGACTAATGTGTCGGTGTGTGTCTATGTTATTTTATGCAACGGATCGATCATATTAAAAAATACACAGACATTGGAACAATGGAAAACAACAAGAGAAACACAATAAGCAAATGCAAGAACACAACAGATTTAATAAGGAGTTCACCCTATTCTCCAGGGCTACATCTTTGGTCCACCTTTTAGTGGTGGTCTTACTTTATCATGTCTTTAAAGCAGAGATTTACAATGAGGAGCTCAATCTTAGTCTCCTAAAACAGATAATGCTTGGTAGGGTGGTTCTTGGATTCCCCAAGCCACTAGAGTGCACAGACTCTTTCCCTTTCCAAGTCTTGACCTCTCTGGTCTTTAATGGGAGGAGCCCAAAGTGGTGCTCAATTCCCAATAGATCCTCACAAGGATTTGCTTGAACCTCTCAAGCCTTCTGTCTACTCAACACTACCTTAGGTCAGCTCAGCTCTCTGTTTCCTGCTTCTTGCTTCACTGTTTTTTCCTTGCTCTCGCTCTCTCTGTGTTCGCCTTTTGTCTTCTCTCTTATTTTTCTTGTTCTCTATTTGTTCATGGCTTAAATCTGATCTATCTCATGATTATTCGATTCTTCTTCCACCCCTTCAGATCGCCTGCTATTGTTTGCTTGGAGTTCCCTACCTCTGTGTCATCACCATCATCCATAAGGAAGGGGCCACTTGTCCTCTCACGAACTGCGCCAACTCTTTCTCAACAGTTCGGTAATTTAGTTACACTATGGAATGACTCATCCACCAACTCAACGGTCAGATTAGACTTCAAACTTCTTTATGTTAAGGCTCAATTCCCTTGTCAAATTCAGTTTCTCCATCGGGCGCAATCTTCGCCATCAGATGTGAAGCCCCCAGATCCTACATTATTGACTCATTTCACGCAGTTGACTTCCTCGACTATTAGCACATGATGAGAGGTGGTTTTATCTCTCATCCGCTAGACACACATTGTGCAATGAATGGAATCGCTCAGTTTTAGCCAAATCCGCTTGCCGCCCAAGGGTGCCCCGATATACTGTCGGTTTTGGAGCACGGGTCCCGCCTTTCACCTTAGTTCTTTCCCAAAGGTTTCCCAGCTTCCCATGTGACCGAGAACTTGTGGCCTTTCCTTCTTAAGGGATTTTACCCAGCTAAGCACTAATCGTGCATCAGAAATGGCCTTCATTTCCCGATCTGGGCTTGCCAAGTGCCAGTTTTTCCTCCAACGCGAACTCCATGGGCCTCGGACAGTGCGCTTTGACTCACGTCCTCGTTGTTCCCTGCTAGCTGAAATCTTTCGCTATCTAGAGACCTTCCTGATTGCTCTATGTTCATAAATTTGAAGTTTGTCCTGTCTTAATACAGTCACGGCACTTTGATAATATTCATGGATCCAATTTGGATCGCTTTGTCAGTCATGAGTTTTTGTTCTCCTGCGTCGTGAATTCGTGGATCTTCCTATCCAAGTAGTCTCTGAAATCCTTCTTAGTTGGATTCCAGTGATATGACATCACACATCCCTTATGCAGATTCCTATCCCAACAATGAAACCACTTGTTGGCTTGAGGGGGCCTGACCCAAGTTTAGCATTAATTAGCCAAACGAATCCTTACACTACTAGATCTTTCAACATCAGCTCGTGGAGCGTGGACCAAAGTCTCACCCAAAGTAGTATGGGGGAATGTTGGAACCAAGTTTCCACACCCTGAGATGGTTTTGATGTCATTTGATTCCCTCTATTCCTTCCTTCATGTATTCTCGACCTTCGCGCAACCCTAGCCTGTAGCTCAGGTACTTTTCTATTGCTATGGCAGCGTGCCGTTTAGATTCCCGAATTACTCAAAGTGACTTACTTATCTTATCCAATAATTATAGTTATCAGTGCGTAAACAGATAATCGTAATTGCATTCAATTATTCAATGTAATTTCATTCATTTGCGCATCACATAAGCCTAGCAAAGGAAATTCATACATAACATATTAAGACACAATAACAAAACGAAGACATAGGAATTGCAAAATATCTTTCTTTATTAATATCTTCCAATTGTTTACCACTCTATCCTCCCTGTGCAAACAGTTGCAGGGGCCTGCACACTCAACTATAGACTTATACCCTAGGCCTCTGCGCACTCAGCTGCAGAGCCTCTACCTACACTACAACCCAAGACATAGCCTTCTTACTTTAGATCTACGACTCTCTTACCTTGGTATCTCCTTAAAACTACTTAGAGCTTAGCTCTTTTTATACAATCTCATGGTTCACGGACCATGGGTAGATCTCTTATAATAGACTTTAGTTTATAAAACTAAGGGCATACTACCCTTTATGACACATAATACTTTCGCACTCCATGACCATAAAATAAATATTTTTTACAGTTTTATTACAAAATTTGACCCAAACATGGGGCTTTAGCCGAAAACTTCCCTTCTCAGATCCAGCTCCCAACTATGGCCAAGTGGGGAAAGCGCTCTGTATCTACCAAATCCCAATCCTCCAATTTCAAATGGGGGACACGTGGCAGGCGCAGGCCTTCAAATGTGATTTTGTCTTGTGGTAACTTTATGAAAACTGTGATTTTGTTCTCATTGATGTCCTTTGGTACCTTCACCTTGCCTTGTGTTGGCCTGTTGGGACCTGACCTAGGTTTAGAAGTGAGTTAGCCAAGAAAATCCTGGTACTATTGGCCCTTTCAGCAACATTTCACGGAGCGCGAACTGAGGTCTCACCCAAAGTAGTATGGGAGGGTGTTGGAACCAGGTTTGTGCACCCTGGGGATGTCCGATATGAGCTATAGGTATGCGGTTCAACCTCTGTGCTTACCAGATTTCATGCACTAGTGGGATCTTCACATAGATCCAGTTGCGGTGCAATCAATATTAATTACCCCAATCTTCCTTAATTACAAGTTGTTTGTTAACTACTTAGAATATTTCCATTCACAAGCATACATACAAGTGCGTGCATATAAATAAATATATATCATCAACACATAACATTCAAACACAGATCTATGGACCAAATTCATAATATCTCAAACAAAATTATATTTATTAATGTTTCCTTCCAAGATCAATTCAATACAGACTCGACTTCACCCTGCACACTTAGCTGCAGGGGTCCGCGCACTCATCTGCAGACTCTACCAAGCCTTTTTGCACTCAGCTACAAAGCCTCCACCTATCACTATGACCCAATACACTTTGGATTCACTCCTATCTTCTAACCATGCCTTTGCATCTATATATTACTTGTCAAAACTTCCCTAACTCACTTTACACTAGAGCCTTGCTCTATTTATACAATCCCATGGCCTGCGGCCCATGGCTAGGTTGACACACTTTACATTAAATTATATTATCTTAGGGTGGAAAAACCTAGACTCTTATGCCTCATGCCCACATTTTGTGGGGTCTTTACATCACACTTGACCAAAATTTGGGCTTCAAGCCCAAAAAACATGTTATGGGGGAATCCACTACCCAACAAGTCCCCAACACAATCATCGTGACTCATCCTGAATCACTTTAATGGTGCGATGATCTTTGCATGAAGTCCATCCAACTGTGCCTGTGATGCGTGAAGATCTGTAGTGCACTTCTCTGCCATCAACTAGAACTGTTCTGCTCGCTCGGCCGAATGCTCATTATCATGGTCAAATCCCTATTTCAGATCATGCATCACTTTCATTTATGCAAGTTTTCCTTCAATGTCGGCTGTGATGATGAAGGCCTCATCAATCCAAGGCTAGACGTGTGCTTGAAGTATTGCCTTTTTTTGGTGTGTTGTGTCCACCTGCGCCTTCAATGCCTTTTCTTGTTGTAGCGTCACGAGTCGCTGAGTTAGGATTCTTCCAACAATGCGGTGTAGCTAAGCATTGCCAATTCAATTTCTTCCAACCCTTTTCAGATATCGTCACGATGCTGATCTCAAACTTTTGGGGGCATGGAGGGTTATGCATTTAATCTTAGTTTAGCAATTTGCATGTTGAGGTTTAGCTGGATCCTCGTAGCCTCCTCCTTCACCTCATAGAATCCACTGGCCAATTTGTGGATCTGGATTCCTACAGGCAGATCTATCGCAATTTCCAGTTCTGGGATGCGACGACATGTTTCCTCTATGATTTGCTCTAACTGCTGGTTCTGAGCCACCGCTTTGTCACGTTGTAGGCTAAGTTGTTCGATGTTGATTCATTGTTCACTTAGCATTTGCACTGCGTGTCCCTCCCTAGCACAAAGCTCTGTCGTCACTCTGTCTTCTAGCTGATATAACATATCCCATGGAAGGGCAGCCAAGTTTAGGTCGAGTCCCTTGTTTTGTCCTAGCATGGCTCTATCCTCCATGTTGTTTGCTATCAGTTCTCCTTCCAGTAGCACAACGGTGTTGACCATTTTGGCCCTCAACAACTTCTCTATTGTCAATGCTCCCGTGGCACCGTAGACAGCTACCATTCATTATTCTGGGAGTCGATCCTAAAGTCCCTGCAGTTGTGCCTTGAGTGCCCCTAAGACATTTCGTTTCTTCGTCATCGCTTCTTGGAGCACCTCCCTGGTGACCTCATGAACTGTGTCACCAATGTCATATAGATCACACTCTATCAGTGTGATAGACTCCCCATCCAATTTGGAAGCCTTGGTCTTCTTCCGTGGCCCTGTTCATTCCGTACCACATGACTGTTTTAATTGTGTAGAAGTTCTTCTTGGATCCATGGCTTCCGTTGTATCGTTTGTCCCATGTCCCATGGTCAGGTCTGAGCCTCTTTCCTCATGCGTCGTGGTGTTCCCAATGGCTACTATTTTCTTAGCGACCTTGGTCTGCTCTGCAATAGCCTTCGCTGCCTTGCAGGAAGTCCTTACCTCCTCGGTGAGTTTCTCATTCCACTTTTGTTGTGCCAGAAGTTTGGTGGCATCCTTCTGTCCTTGTATCATTGCCTCATCACACGTTGCTAGATCTAGGGCATGCCATTCGGGTGGCCATGAATCAAGCACCACGAAAACAACATCATGAATCACGATGAAGGGGATTTTGGTCCATTTCCACTCTGGATCTTTCCGCACCCTGATATACACATTCTGCATATCAGCCTTAAATTCTGCAAAGCTCCGTAGACTATCGTATACCCTGGGGGATAGGTACGACTATTTTTCGATCCACATATGTACACTTTCCTCCATAAGTATCCAGAAAATCTTTGTCTCGCAGATTTGCGTGGCTTCCTTCGTCGCCCATAGCAACAAGTATCTTGCTACCTTTGGCAAGTCCTAGTCAAAGGGAGGAAACTTACTGTCCTCACGTAATTCCCTTGCAACCAACCGGGTGGATAAGAGCAAACACGTGTAGTGGAAGGTCTTACCCTACTCCTGGGCCTCCATGCAGTTCATTAGGAACTCCTTGCAGAGGAACTACGCCGAGTTGAACTGTAACCCCTCAGCGCATTGTTCGGCCAGCACAATGACTATTGTTGGTACCTCATTACCACAACATTTTATCATCACTTTTCCTGCCAGAAACTGGGTGGCTACATGCACCACTTTGTCTTATATTCTAGTAATGACAGAACCCCTCTACCTTTTATCCAACTTGTATTTATTTTTCATGGCCTCTGTGAGCAGCAAGTGTCCACTTTTGCCAACTATTTCTACAAGGTCCCTTCCCATACAGGGAAGCCGAGAAATCCTATGAATAAGCTCCACCGTGATGGGAATGGGCTCCTCCAGCCACATGTACCCATTGTGCACCAGGAGAAGCAGTTTCCTAATGACAAATATCGTGATCAGTGCCCGATGAAAGTGTGGGATCCATAATAGGTGGAGTAGCATGACCTCCTCCACCCCACGCAGCCATTTCCATGGTTGTAGCATTGTAACTGCCCCCTCCTTGCTTTGTTTCATTAGCTAGCTAGTTTCTAAATGTGGGAACTTCTCACTATCCACCCCAATCTTCAAATTTAATTGTGGGCATGCGGCCTAGAGTGGAATCTTCAAACAAAATTCCCTTTTGGGAGGAACGAGGTTTTGAGTGCACTTTTAATGGCATCCAAATCTTTAGGTACTTTTACTCTACCTTTCCATGGGCGGACATACTTGGGCAGCTTTGCTACAGCGCGTACCAGCTGAATGTCTTCTTCCATTTCTATCTTTGGTTCAATCTCTTCTACGAATACTTTAAGATCCTCCTCCTCATCATCTATGTCAAGATTAACCATCTTTCCCTTATCTTCTATAGACAGCTTACCAAATGGTGAATCTCGTGGAGACATACGAACCTATCTTGCTACCTATGGGGTTTTTTAGGCCTCAGTGTCTGGGGTGATTTTGGAATCTCTGGTGCATCCCCCATCAGTGAAGTAGGGCTCGATGTGGCTTCCTCAGCTGTTGTCATCATTCTACTCAGAAAGTCTTGTGTCTCTTTTGGTAATGTTGCAAACACTGAACTTGCTCTCACAACTTCTAATTTCGTAAGGTTCATACCCAATTGATAGCGCAATAAATGGATTTTCAAAATTCCAAGGGTTGTTCAGTGCAGATCCAGCTATGATTTATAGGCCTTTTTGAATTCAAATTTGACCATTCCCCACTAATGTTTCTCATTAATGCGAGATTGGCAGCAGTTAGCCCCAAATCTAGTTCTGACTTCATATCTTAATTGCCCACTGCCTACTCCTTGTTGCTTGAAATGGAACATCTTGTCATGAGCAGTGCCACCAATGGTCACCTCCTAGCCTACTCATGCAATAGCGCAGCCCCTTATGTGCGTCCATGACCCTTGTGACGTCCCAACCCTACATGCAACCTTCATCTCATGCATCTCCCATACATACTCGTTTATAGTCCCATGTTCTCTTTCAACTACTTAAAGCACTGAGACTGTGCTTCCTACGGATGGTCACGCAGTCCCGCCACCAGTATGAGGCTTCAAGTTACCTACCAGCCCATTCCATGGGCACCCCTCAATTACCCTTGCATCCATTAGTGCGACGCATTCTTCCTTGTATAGTGCACAACCTTGTTTACTTTGTCTAGTAAGGTGCGGTCTCAACCATGGTACTAGAGCCACAAATTCTTGGCGACAATATTCTAACGCAGTGGTATCACTGCCCATATGTTGTCCTATCCTTTTTTCGATGCATATTTCTTGTGTGATTTCAGTTTCCATTTTTCTAATTTCCGCATCCATTATCATGCTTCTCTGCTTCAGTTGTATCCGATCTTTTTCAAGTTCGTGAAGCTCAAGGTTCCCTTGACAAATGGTTTCTTGAATCTCCATATGTTTTTCCTCACGCCGCTGCATAATAACTTTTCTCTCCTCACGTACTGTCCCAATTATGGGAGTTATTTCCCTATAGACCCATCAGACCACCGGTATGTGTAGGTCCCAATCAGTTCATTCCTCCTGGTAAAATTTGTTCATGATTCTGCATAGTATTTTGAATGCTACGATGTGGGATATTTGTGGTTTGCATTGCCTTTCCTACTACCATGTCTAGTTCTAATTTCCAATCCTTTGTCTAGGATATGCTTGCACAGCACATGTCTGCACCCATTGACACAGTAAGCACACAAGATGCTTTGCCTTGGCTGCCAAACTTTCGTTCGATGTTGGGGGCTTCCCAATCGCAAGTGCATCAGCCTTCTACATTTGCGCTAGTTCCTAATGGTCTTCTAATGTGTACCCCACCATTGTGTGGGGGTTGCGTGCAGTGTCCATTCCATCGCACCATACCGCTGTTGTTCTGGTATTGCGCTTTCAAATTTGTTCAGGAATTCATCCACAGCTATCACCCCACCATAGTTTGGCAGTTTCCTTGCCTCTGTTATCATGCAACACAGTGACCAAATCATCATGTTGCAATTTAGTGGTCACTTCGTGTAGCCGGTTTTGCCAGCATTCTACTTCTTCATCTGAATCTGAAGTACAGGAACTGTCGCGCTCCCGGGAGATTCTCCCATCTACAATCAAGTTCACCTACTCTTGGTCTCACATAGTTATCTAGTAAATACAATCCAACTTATCATCACTTTCATCATCGCGCATAGGTTCGGTGTAGCTCACTCCTTCTAAGTCCATTGGAACTACTACGTGTAGGGACCTTTTCTCAAATATCATCTTCTACTTCTTTAGGTTGATGACTCCATTCATATCGGTGGGCCAGTTTATTCCTACCAATGCGGGATAAGGATTGTTGTCATCAACAATCTCTATTACTTCAAAGTCCATCTATGTGCTCGTGCCTTCAATATCAACTTTTACCCCTTACAACCTCTCCATGGGCAAAACCTTCTGTTGGTTCACCATTCATAATTTAATAGGGGACCACTGTAACATAGGCTTGCCCATGCATTCCCATGTCTTCTTTGGTAACACATTCACATCCGAACCTAGGTCTAGGATTACCTGATCCATTTCATACTCGCTAATTTATGTTGTCAATCTCATTTCCCTCCCAGTGCGCAATGCATGCTTTCCTAGTTTCCGGACTACACACAATTCCCCTGACCCTACACACCTAGTGATCAACTCCTGTAGTCCAATAACTGCCTTATTGTCATGCAGCAGTTTCATGCATGTCTCCAAAAAGGTAGTAAGCATAGAAGGATCCATCCTTGGCTCTGGTTGATCCTTACTACCTGGAGTGGAGGCCTCTGGAAAGCTCTTCTTAGCTTCCATGAATGTCTCCTTTGTGTGTTCTAAGTCAAACTTAGGTTCCTTTGTAGGAGCCTTGTGATTCCATGCATCTCCTCGGGCTTCTTCCCCTTATCCTCCCCTGTGGTTGCATCGCTTCTGAGCACTATGTTCACTTCTGGGTCTTATTCCCAGGGTTCAAACCTCATCATTTGAATATTTTGAGTCGGAGGAGGCTGGAGCACCCCTTTCTCATGCATGTGTGTGATCAGCATCAAGAAATCTACCATTTCATGATCAAACTGAGTACAATATGAACAGGATACCCTCATCGTGTTGGTACAATCGTGAGCATAGTGCCTGGGTCCTCTGTAATTGTAACAAATTAACTGTTTGTGGCCCCTTCTTGGTCCCATTCCTCCTCATCCTCGAACTCGCCCTTGAAATCCAGTGCATGCCATCCCTGCCATTGGATCGAGGTCTCGTACCTCTATCTACATCCGATAGGCTGGGGTTCGATCCATCATTAACTTGTAGCTATGAGAAGTACACTCGTCATGGCCCACCGATGTACAGAAATTACAAAACAATTGCTAGGGTGCCTGTGTATACTTCTGCAAAAAATGACAATTATCGGTTTTGTGTTTTCCTCCTATGTGATAGATTGCACACCATAATAGAGGTGTTGCACTTGGCCCTGCCTGTGCCTCTAGTCTCAACGACATCGGCCCCACTGCTACCAAATAGTTCACAAATACTGAACAGTGATCCTTGTCATGGCCCTGGCCCTTGCATTTTAGGCACCATACTTCCTCGCACGCCTCTAGCTGCAGTGCCCTATCCTGTTTCAAGCTCTACATCTCTAGGAAAATATCGTGTAGTTGCATGTGGATTTGTTGAACTCCCAGGCCTGGATCTTGTATCGGTGTCGCATGCAACCAAATCGCCATTTCCAATGCTTCGGCCTGGGTAGAAAGTTTCTATTGTGACAATGTCATCCTTAGGTATCAAAGATGCCACAAACCAGGCATAATGTTGTGCATCTGTGAGTGTCATATTGGCCTCGCAGATCGTGCTATTCAATCGCTAATCCAGATCCCAGGGGGTCTCGCCTAGAAGCATCGTGAGCTCTTTAAACTCGATGATTGACTGTGTCTCTGATTTTGGCCAACTAAACTCTCTATTCAACGCATTGTCAATCTCTGCTATTCCTGCATTTGGGTGATCATTAGATTTCTTGATATACCATGTCAACTCGCGATACTACAGTATGATCACCAATGTAGGCTTCTTAATCTTGTTGTCTGTGACCCCTTACGCTTCCCACACTGCTCTTACCACGAACCATAACTAGTCCAGATCCTCATTCCCTACTCCTCTAAATACGGGTAGCTTGATCGCGCTCACCATGCTGAACTGGGGTTAGTGGAGGTGGAGTGGTTGGAGATGGAGGTGAGAGAGGTGAAGCGAGTGGTGGCGTGGGTGGGGTTTCTCACTGTGGAATGCGATGCCTTATCAAACTGACTGCACTTCTCGGAGAGACCTGAGCGAGCTCTTCCTCACTCTCTCACGAACGTGAAATTAAGGGACTATTTCCTAATCTCTCACTACCCCTATAGATCTTTTTGCTCTGTGTCATTTGAACCATTAATGAATTCGCATAACCCGCTTTTCACATAACAGCATCTTAATCCAAGCACTCATATATTTTATGTACTTACCTCATACTCCCTTGAGAAAACATCATTTTGCTTCATTGTAGCTTATGGTTTTATCTATCGCGAAGTCAGTGATAAATCCCCCTATTATCTGATTTAGACAATGGTCCATAGCTTGCGGGATCCTGTCTTGTGATACATCTATTTTTTGCACTAATTCTAATGTCCACACTATTGGTTGGTCGAGCTTACACATTTCGTGGCTGTCGGCTAACCTTTCCATCCACTCATACAATTCAGAAGGAAAATATGTGAAGAAGATCTCGTGGATCTCCGTATAGATGTAGTAATCCAGCCACCTTTTATCAAATACCTGTGGAGTTTTGTTTTCTTGTGTCACGAACTCGTAAATATTCTTGTCCAACCACTCTTCAATTTCCTTGTTTGTTGGGTTCTAGTGGCATGACATCAGACATCCCTTAGGCAGATCTCGGTCCCATCAATGGAACCATTTGTTGGCTTCTTGGGGCCTGACCCAGGTTCAAAAGTGAGTTAGCCAAGAAAATCCTAGTACTATCATCCCTTTCGGTAACATTCCATGGAGTGCGGACTGAGGTCTCACAAGAAGTAGTATGGGGGGTGCTGGAACTAGGTTTCCGCACTGTGGGGATGTCCGATATGAGTGACAGGTACGCGGTTCAACCTCCGTGCTTACCAGATTTTGTGCACTAGCGGGATCTTCGTACAGATCCAGTCGTGGTGCGATTAGTATTAATTACCCCAGTATTGGATTGTAGATTTATGTGGTTATGTTTTTTAGAATCTTCACTCGGATATTCCACAGTTTCCATTTTTGCTTTGTTGACGTTTCGAGTCTAGGCCTAGACTCATCATCAGGACTTGATTTACAAAGGAGAGAGATAGTAGAGATAAATAGGGTTAGGGTTGAGATGTCAACTATGTGAGCCGAAAACCTACTGATTTGAATTAACTATATTTATTTATTATTTTTTTTTTTTTTTTTATTTTTTATTTTTATTATTTATTTATTTATTATTTTTAATTTAATAATTTTTGATATGGATTAAACTAGTTTATTAATAAAATATTTATTATTATTTATCTATTTTATTTTTTTATTTTTTACTTTACATTAAAATGAACTTTAATTATAACATAATAATAATTATGTTTATCTTTTAATTTAATTTTTATAATAATTTTGTTTATGTTTTAGTTTAATTTTTACAAGATTTTAGCTACTAGGGAAGTTAATATGGTATAAGAAGTTTGTTTAGGATAATTTTTATGTTTTAATATTCTATAATTATTTTTAATTTATTTATTTATTTTTTTTAGTTAAATTGTTTTTGCATTATGTTTTTTATTATATTCTATTTAATAAATAATTATTTAATCATAATGATTTTGCTTTAACTAATTGTAATTTATGGTAATTAAGTTTATTATTATTTAATCCTTGCAAGTTTTTAATTACTCAGGATGTTAATGAATTGATAACGAAAAGAGGAGAGAGAGAGGGTCAATTTAATCCATGGGTGAGGAGGGAGGTCCAATTCCTACTAATTTCCAAACCTCCATCCCTATTGAGGTTATGTGGGTGTTTTATGATCTCAAGAGCTTCTCTGACTTTTCGTTTGAAATAGTGTTTGTCATTTGCAATTCCTTTAGTGTTTTCAAGGCATATATTGTGGTTTTCCTTACCTGCATGTTTCGCCAAGGCTGAGGAATGGGTTCTTTCCCTACAGATATCTGCACTATGTTCTTTTAGCCTGATACTAACTGATCTACCTGTTTCCATGATATATTGTTCTCCACAGGAACAATTAATAATATAAACACCTTTCTGCTCAAGATGTTCTAGGTTGTCTGTAACAGATTTCACTCTTTATTTAATAGTTTTCAAGGGTTTGGATGAGGTTTTGATATTCGTTTTTAAGAGAATTTTGGCTAGTTTGTCAGTTACACCATGAATATATGGAAGGTAGGCATTAGTGGCTGAGGAATTGTTGGTGTTGTTTTTATTGTTTTCATATTTGGCTTTTTGAAAGGCTCTGAGGATATCTTTATTGTTGTATCCAATTTTGGAAAACGACTTAGAAGACCCCAGTATTCCTTAATTAGAGGTTGTTCGTTAACGACTTAGAATATTTCCATTCATGAGCATACATACAAGTACACACATATAAATAAACAGATATCATCAACACATAACATTCAAATACAAATCTAGGGACCAGATGCACAATATGTCAAACCAACTTATCTTTATTAATGATGCTTTCCAAGATCAATTCAATATAGACTTGACTTCACCCTACGCACTCAGCTATAGGAGTCTGTGCACTCAACTGTTGACTCTACCAGGCCTCTATGCACTCAGCTACAGAGCCTCCACCTATCACTATGTCCCAATACACTTTGGATTCACTCCTATCTTCTAACCATGCCTTCACATCTATCTATTACTTGTCAAAACTTCCCTAACTCACTTTACAATTAGAGCATCGATCTATTTATACAATCCCATGGTCTGTGGCCCATGGGTAGGTTGACACACTTTACATTAAATTACATTATCTTAGGGTAGACAACCTAGACTCTCGCACTCCGCACCCACATTTCATGAGCTCTTTACATCACACTTGACCAACCGTCAGGCTCCAAACCCCGAAAACATGTTATGGGGGGATCCACTGCCCAAAAACTTGGCGCAAAGGGACATATGGTCACAACTTTTAGAAAGGGTCTACCCGCTCAATGTCAATGTCTTCTGCCCCCATGTTGACTTCTATGCTCATATTGACATGTTCTATTTCCTTGTCAAGTTCCACGTCTAATACCTTGCCCTTCTCTTGTGCAGTGGGATTTTCTTTCTGTGGGTGCTTTCTAGGTTACACGCGCACTGGTCGTGCCACTTTCTACTTATCCTTCTTTGGTTTGGACCCTCCCTAGTTAGCGTAGGCCTCGGCTTGAGTGACCTCATCAATTTGGGTAATTTGGCAGATACCTCTACACTTGCTACCTATGAGGTAGTGCCCTCAACTACCATCACTTCTCCAACAATTGTAGTCTCCACAGGTGCCAACATAATGCCAGTTCAGAGCTCCTGAGTTTCCTTCAGAATTTCACAAACACTGAACTCACTACCAAAGCCTCGAAATAGTCAAGGTTCATGCACAAATGATAGCTCAACACCTCAATTCTCAAAATGGAAAGTGTTCTTTGTTGGTTAACCATCTATAATTTATAGGTAATTTTGGATTTGAATCTAATCGTTCCCCCAAAAATATTTTCTGATCTGAAAATGAAACTATTATTTGTTGCGCAAGGTATTCATTTCCATTAAATTATATGTGCAAATTACTACTGATGTCTTGCAATTGAAACAAAGTATTTTTTGATAAATTTTTGAGTCTTATGTGTGAAGGAGGATTAATTCAATTTACTATTTATCATATCAAATATGAAAAACATAGCAAGATAAATTCACATATTATAACACAGCAATTGATAAGGAAGTTCACCCCTCCTAGACTACATCTATCGGGTCCAAGGCTCCTAAATGGGCATGTCCTTGTGTTATAGACATATTTTGGCACTGCAACTCAATCATACATGTTGATAAACCAAGGGATATTTAACTCCTAAAAGTTTTTTTCATACCCTAAAGGATCATGGTAAACTGATTACATCATTTCCCATAAGTTCCACCTGAAAAACCACTCAGAACTGGTGAAAACTAGACCATACTAACTGCTCCATGGTCAGGGTGTGATGCATCTCACCTACTACACACAGGAAGTGCAATGCATACTGAAAAGGCCTTCTGTAGGGTGCGATGAGTGAGAATGGACAAATGGAAAACACAATTTTCTAAGTGGATGCCAAGGGAATCTTTTAGAAACTTCTCATATGACACTTGCCTCTCTGAATTCACCCAGGGATGAGTAACAGATCAAAGAAATCTCCAAGTGGAACCAAGAACTATCAGTGGCATGAAATTAATCAAAAACCCAGAGCTGACTCAAACCCTTTGCAAACATCTATAATGGATCCCTCATCTAAGAGATCTAGAGGGTGGAATTTTGATATTTGTAAGGAAGTGTTGTTGGTTTCTCTTTTAGAATAGACATTGTATTGTTTGGTGATCTTGATTTTCATGAGGTGAACAAGGATTTGATGCTGGATTAGACAGTTGGGTTGTAATCCTCTCTTCTATTTCTACTATTAATAAAGTTCTTTGAGTTTTCCTCCATATAATCGTCTATTTGTGAATCTTGTTATTTGTGAATGCAATTGTATGGTCAATGTATTTCTGATTCTGCATTGTTTATGGCATTATAGATCAAGATGCTTTGATGGTGTTTTGTTACTTTGTCTCTACATGTATTCTCTAGAACGTGAAAAGTAGGAGAGGAGTGGCAAGGTCTATCAAGGGAGAGAGGAAACAAGCAAGAAGCCAAGTGGAAGATCCATGTTGGTCCTCTTTACTTCCCTATTATCTACCATACATAAAGGAAATAGCAATTTTCTTTGATTTTTTGTTTCTAAGATAGCTACCCATCTTAGTGGGACTAGCAGATCGAAAAGACACTAGTTTTCCTAGAAACAAAATGGTGACTCCACTGGGGAAGCAAATATTTTGTTTGTTTGTTATTTTTGTTTACTTTATAAACTACAGACGGACCCTGAAGTTAGCCAGCTAGCCTTCGAACTACTTTTGCTATGCAATTGCAATGTAGATGAATGCTGCTTCAGTCAATCTCCGGGTTGGTTTATGTATTGAACATCTAACTTACAAGCATCCTAAATGCCCTTGTGGTAGCTCAATAACCTCATAAGATCGTACCCCTGTACTTTTTTATCACTATCTATCATAGCTTAGCCTAAATCACTGAACTCAGCTACAAATTTTGAGCAAAAACTAAACTCAGTTTCACTCCCTGGCCCATCGCACTATCTGTCACTGGAAGCCTGTATGTAGCACACCTCCCATGTGTTGTAGGTGAGATGCATCCCTGTTTCCCTTAAGGACAGGTGTGTTCACTGAATGATATTGTTTCTGTCTTTGAAATTTGGTTTTTTCCTCCTTATTTTCAGCTCTATTTAGTAGTTTTGCTGCTCATGATGAGTATCTCATTGTTGAAGTCTCTTTCCTTTAAATTATTCAGCCTCCATTGATATGGATTTGTAAATTATTTTATGTGTTTGTCTATCATTTACAGTCCTTCTTTGTCAAAAATAGCTTAATCGATCTGTTGTTTTTGATGCAAAGAAGTGTCGTAACTATCATTTTGAGTCAAAAAGAAGAGTTTCGTAAAGTCTTCCTCTTCTAGATATTCAACTGGGCTTTTTCCATTGTATTTGATTTGAATTATTAATATTTAAAGTGTCGAAAGTAGTTTTCTATTCGAAATTGAAAAGCATTGTTTGAGTCTTCCTTTCATTTTGAAAAGAAATTGTCGAAGTGTCGCTTTGAAGAAAATAGTTCAAATCTGTACTTAGCTTTCCTTTTTGGCATTCTCACATTAAGGAAAAGAAAAACAAATATATGCATCTACATTTTCATTTAGACTGTGTATGAAAATGATTTATGGAAAGTGCATTTAGTGTGTGCTCTCTACTCTCTGTTGAGAGAATCGTTATCTTCTTTCCTTAGTAGCTAGGATTTTCATTGCTAAAATAAATGACTGTTTATCATTTTAGATTGCATGTTTAGGAATTTTACATCTACATCATGCAGTGAAACTTGAAAGACAAACTTCTAAGAAAGATAAACTCTAAAATAAATCTCAATGAACATAACCATGCTTTGGAACCTAACGCAACACATCTGGAGGTCTAGGCTAGAGACATATTCTAGTGTCATAAAACCTGGTAATTATCATTTTCGTCAAAGGTTTGGTGATTCCTCCTCTTTGATACGACAAGTGCTAGTACGGACTTGTGCTCCCCGTACCGTCAAGTATATATTGGGAGACCACAATAGGTTGATATCCTTTATCCATAAGAAGACGTGTATGCTGCCCTATCAATCGCAATGCACTAAATGCAACATTCAGGAAGATTGAATGTCGTACATAAGTCCTTGGTAATTTCTCTTTAATTTACCACCAAGGTGTATTTTGCATTTTTACAAGTGGTTTGGTAATCCCTCTGTCTAGATTTCCAGAGTAGCCACTTTCGTTCCTTTTCGACTCCTTAAAATAAAAGTTCCATCTGAGCACTTGCCAGTTCAAGCTCATTAAAAATCGAAGGAGACTAGAGTCATCTTTAACTTTTTCTCGACTTTTAAAAATTGAAAAAGAAACATTGTGTCAATGCATCGTTAAAATTTATTTAATTGGGAAAAACATCCCATTTCCTTCATTGATCTTAGGTTGAGGTAATGGAGTCCATCGTTCAAGGAATCCCTCCTGGGGGGAATCCTAGTCCTTTCTCTTCTTGGGGAGATATCTATGCTCCGTATATTGCCACATTCTCCCTTCCAGGAATCACAATTGGCCTGCTAGTATGGCTATTCTCAACCTCTGTCGTTCAAAATACCGTGTTTCCTCAGCAATCAAATCAGTAACTAGTTGATACCAAAAGTGGCCTTTCACCTTCTACTTCATTTGTTTCTCCCTCCCCTTCTTCCTCTACGCATGGTGAAACTAGTGATACTAAAAACCAAGTGGCTGAGAAGAAGAAGAAAGGGAAAGAGAAGAAGAAGAAGAAGCCGATTAAGCAAGGGGCAACAATGAATCATCTGGTGAAAATCCACACATTAAATCTCCTAAACCTCCTTGTCTAATGTGTAAAGGCAACCATTTTCATCAAGATTGTCCTAGAATTCTGCGAATCTTGAGAGAATGGTCTCCCTTTCCACACCGTTCGGCGTCATCAACCTCTGGTGATCATGTTGACAGCACACCATCAACTAGTGAAAATGAAGTTCCTAGACAGAAAGTAAAGGTCAAAATTCCATGTCAGTTATGTGATGAAGCCATCACCTTCGCCAATGTATTTTTCTAGATGAGGCCAAGAGAATCTTACATAACCATCCTGCTTCACTGTAGTGGCTTCCACTCGGATACAAGAAACTCTTACCAGGTCCATCGCTAGTTGAAAACCCAACTAATGTAACTCAACCATTGGTCAAAGCACCTATCATTGAAAGTAAACCTTCTGATTCCATGGTGGACCAAAGTCAATAGTCCGAGATGGTAGTCGACCCAATCTTGCCTTCAGAAGGTCCACCTTCAGACGATGCAATTTCCAAAGAGAATGAGAACAATACTATCCAAATTCTTTTTGTTAATACAGAGTCTGATGAACTTGGGGGAAATCCGCCCATTCCTTTACAACAAGAGGAAAGTTCCCCATTTCAAGAGATTCATCCAGCCATTTATTCAGTACCCCCTCCAAGAAATCTAGTCATTTCCTTCAATTGGAGTCAACTAGCGAGATCCCGCCTTCCATCTAATGTACCATTCTGAATCATAGTAAAAGTTTACAAAATGATCGTGTCTAGCACTATCATAGATGAAGGGGCTTTAGTGAGTATCATTTCCTCAATCGCTTGGAAAGCGCTTGGTTCACCATCGCTTTTGCCTGAGAATCAAAATTTGTCAAGCTTCAACAAAGGAACTAATCGACTGTTAGGATCCTTTCGAAGTTTCCTATAACTTTGAAAATGAAAATTGTTCACTTGAACATGATGGTACTCAAAGTACCATTAGATTACAATCTACTCCTTGGACGTGACTATGTTTACAACATGGGAGCTATTGTTTCGACACTCTTTTGAGTGATGTGTTTCCCGCATGAAGGCAGAGTGGTGCAACTTATCGACCAACTTTAATTTCTCAGTTCAAATGCAGCTACAAGTCAAACATCATCCCTAAATGGTCTCTTTACGTCAAGAATGTCTCTTCAACCTTCTGTTCATCCACTTAATTACCGAAAGTAGTCTGGTGGATGTAACGAAGCTTAGGGGGCATGCACCCTAGTCTGCTTCGGTAGGCGAACCCAGCTGAAAAAATAGATTTCCTTGTAGGTTATATGATTATTTTGAAACATCATTTCCTTGTAGGATATGGGATCAGTCTGAAATAGTTATCTCCTCGCAAGTTATGTGATTGGAAGCTCACATCATTCACCTTTTTCTATTTCAATGGACAAAGCTAAGGAAGTATTTTGTCTGCTCTGCGGATGAAACAATCCTGCTTAAATGTAGGGACTTCCATAAGGTAACCTGGAAATTCTCATTTTCTCAATACCTGGGGGAATGCAAACCTCTTTTATGAAAGTGAAAAGTGACCAATTTCTTTTTTTAGCTTCTTCTCGGGTTAGGTGATTGGTCTAACCACCATTCACCTTTGTCTGCAGTGCGCGGACGAAGCAAAGGAAGTGTTTTGTCTAGGAGGAAGACAAAACTATCCTACCTAACCTCAATAGCTCCTTAGTTATCAATGTAGTTAGCTTTGTAGTTTGGTCATTTCTATCCTACATAAAAAGGAAATGAGCACATGTTATCGTAGAGTTCAAGCTTAATAAAAAATCAACCTACCAATGAGAGGCATATTTAAAACGATTGGCATGAGCAATGTTTCTGCAAGGTTCAAGCTCATTAAATAATAACCCTGCCACTGAGAATATGTTAATGCAAGGTTCAATCTCATTAAAAAATAAACCCGCCTTCAGTAAACGACCTCTATGATTGCCATGCTATCAGCCTTTTAAGCCTTGGTTGTGTTCTTACCATCACCTCAATTATTTTGGCCGATTATATGCTTCCACTTGATTGGTTACCCTTTTGAGGAATAGTTGCGACTAGTGATTTTGTGAGCCACCCTCTTTACACTGCAATGTTTAAGAAGTTCCAAACTTACCTGGAACCAGTAGCTACCTCAAAACATCACTCGTTCCTAAAAACGAGTCACTTTTAAGATCTTTTAAGACTCGTTAAATATGAAAATATTACCGAGCTACTGGCATTTCCAGCTTGTTAAAGTAAGGGGAACCGTCATCCCTCCTCTGCATTTTAATATTTTTGGACCTGAGGGATCATTCGAAAAAAATATCAAGCACTTGTCTTTTTCGGCTCACTAAAGTGATCGAAAAGTCATCCCTTTCATATTATTTTATACTTTTCCGAACTTAAGGGATTATGCTACGAAAAAGGATTGTGGAGTTTCCTTTTCATCTGTTTTCAAACTCTCTAAACATGAAAAGGACCGAGTTATCCTTGTCGTTAAACCCATTAAAATAATAGCAACAAACTTGTCCACCCAGACAAGAACAAGTTTCATTGTCGCTAGGTTCGCTAAAACATAGTGACAAGTTTGCCTGAAGGGAAAATTATAGAACAAGCACATGTTATCCTCCTCAAGCTTGACAAAAATAAAGAAGTATTGATCAGCAATGACTGGGTAAAAAGGGAAGAAAACTTGAAGATCTTGATTGGTAGCAGGTCACTCTTGAAAATGACAGTTTCTCTCCATCACCATGATTGAGTCGGGTTGGGTTATTTCATTCACCGGTTATATCACCATTGGTCCTCCATAGCATCCATTTTTGGGGTTAATGATATTGATCCATCTCAGTGTCGCTGATATGTTCAAGAGAAGTCATTCAGAGAATTCACCACCCAACTAACGCCTCATCCATTGTAATACCTTCACCCTCCATTTTCCATGACTTCCATTCCTAAACCTTGTATCATCAGATTGTTTTCACCTCCAGAAAATCATTTGATTCATTTCGTGTCATAGATTAGGGATACATTAAGGCCCTCCTATGACAGGTCACCTCTTGTCGACATAAGCTCATTATCCAAAAATTTGAGTTAGGAACAACCCTTTTAGTACTTCAAAGCTTACATGCCTCAATGGAAAGTTTCTCGCTTCCAGCGACAGGTTTACATTAATGGCCTTCGACCAAAAGATTTTACATGGTGTTCGACATCAGATCATATACTCACACCATGTGAATTGTATATAGTACCTTAAGGGTCATTATCATTATCAATGATTCGTCTTGCGCATGTTAATAGATTACATCATTGGTTGTTAATCAGGCGATGTATTTCTGTGTTTAACTTCAGAACATCTTTTCACAGGGATCGACTTGTACATCAGGCGAACATTGAACGAGTTTGAAGAACACAGATCTAGTTTCATCCATCTGGACTGTGATATATTCAGGAAAATAAAGACACCAAATGTACACAGAAGCTGCACAGATGATCATCCAAGCTAAGGGATGATGACTCCACAAGAATCACCAATCTGTAATAGTAGACGATTATCTGTCCTGTGTACATGAAAATGAATTTATAAAGTTGAGCATGGGAATGCCCACCTCAGCTAGATCATGAAAATAATATGATTATGATGTATTGTATTGTATTTTATATAGGTCACCTTGCAATTCGAATACTTCAGATCCTCATGATAAAGGATTTCACCTGACATCAGAAGATTTAAGACCTCATGCTTTAGGGGGAAACTGTTATAGACATACTTGGGCACTACAATCCCAATCATATATGTAGATACACCAAGGGCTCTTTAACCCCTAAAATGTTGTTTCATACCCTAAAGAATCATGGTCAATTGATTACATCATTTCTGAGAAGTTCTACCTGAAAAACCACTCAGAACTGGCCAAAATTGGACCATACTGACTGCTCCATGGTTAGGGTGCGATGCATCTCACCTGATACACATGGGAAGTGTGATGCATACTGAAAAGGCCTTCTGTAGGGTGCGATGAGTGAGAATGGACAAATGACAGAGACAGTTTGCTAAGTGGATGCCCAGGGAATCTTCTAGAAATTTCTCATATGACACTTGCCTCTCTGAATTCGCCTAGCGATGAGTAAGAGATCAAAGAAATCTCCAACTGGAACCAAGAACTATCAGTGGAATGACACTAATCAAAAACCCAGAACTGACTCACACCCTTTGCATCTATAAATGGATCCCTCATATGAGAGCTCTAGAAGCTGGAATTTTGTAATTTGTAAGGAAGTGTTGTTAGTTTTTCTTTGAGAATAGACATTGTATTGTTGGGTGATCATGCTCTTCATGAGGTGAAGAGGGCATTGATGTTGGGAGGATGAGGTTGGATCAAACAGCTGGGTTGTAATCCTCTCTTCTATTTCTACTATTAATAAAGTTCTTTGAGTTTTCATCCATATAATCGTGTATTTATGAATCTTGTTATTTATGAATGCAATTGTATGGTCAATGTATTTCTGATTTTGCATTATTTATGGTATTATAGATCAAGATGCTTTGATGGTTTTTTGTTACTTTGTCTCTACGGGTATTCTCTAAAGCATGACAAGTAGGAGAGGAGTGGCAAGCTCTATCAAGGGAGAGAGGAAACAAGCAAGGAGCCAAGAAGAAGATCCAAGTTGGTCCTCTTTGCTTCTCTCTTATCTATCATACGTAAAGGAAATCACAATTTGCTTTGATTGTTTGTTTCTAAGATAGCTACCTGTCTTAGGGGGACTAGCAGATCGAAAAGACACTATTTTTCCCATAAACACCTTACTCTTATTAGATGCTCAAATCGGTTATGCTATGAGAAGAAATCCCGAAAAGGAAAAATAAGCTGTGAAAATGAGTGTAGAACATAGGAAATAGTCAAGAATGACTTTTGTTTCACCTCCAATGGCTAACCATAGCCCGATACAGCTCCAACACTCCCTAGGCCTAATGGCTCTCCAAGCTTCTTTGCCAGAAAAACACCTGAGGCTGAGCTCTATTGGCTCTGAAACCTCTACCATTGGCCTTGGAATTCTCAGAATACCAAAAATAAAAATAAAAAATCACTCCAAAAGGATCTCCCTAGTGAAAGTTATGACCTCCTGAAGTTTTGTCTAGTTTCCCTTAAAGAAACTCCACTAAACTTGGCTTAACTAGAGTTAGCCCAGCTAAATTTGGCCAACTCCACCGAAAATGGCGTGCTACACCAAATTTGTTAGAACCATTAGAGGTGGCATTAAATGTTTGCTATCATGGTCACATGGGTCGTTACCTTAACCGTTGTGTTCACAGTTTTATCCGTCGGTTTAAGCCTATGCTTCTGAGCCTTGGTCATATGGTTACGGGTTAGCCCATTTTCTGCCGAAACCTTACCTTAACAAAATTTATATATGATACATGACCTAAGGTTGGTAAGAAGCAATGTATAAGTGGGCTAGTCGGGCCTGTGGGCCGGTGGCCACCTGATCCAGGGTCGATTCCTGTGAACATACAAATATTTTACCACCATAAACCTGCAAACTTGGGGCCGCGTGGTAGCCTCCAAGCTTGTCACGTGTTGGCCCCTGATTGGTCCTCCAAAACAAAATATTCTCATTAATATTTTGGAGAATATTCCATGGAATATTCTAAAGAATATTCCTCGAAATATTATTTTTTTAATTTTCTTAAAATGCAAATTTTGCAGTTTATTTGGCATTTTCAAAATGTAATAACTCCTCCATACAGTGTCGGATTTGAGTGCTATTCATAGCTACAAGATTTCTTTGACAATGCCTATCCAGAAATTCTAGTTTCAATGAATTCTGAGCAATTCAAAATTTGAGCATTTTTTCCACTTAAGACATGATCACCTGATCAAACCTCCCAAATGGGAAGCTTTTGGACCCCAAAATCTCTTTGATTATCCAAAATGAAGACAACGAGACTGATTCTCCTCTCTTCCAACCTTGAATAAGTTAAATCTTCCTGACTTCATCAAATTGAGCTTCTCATAAAAAGATAAATTTTCCCTTGAATTCATTAACCAACCGTTTCCAAGATTGACTGAGTCATGATGAAAATTCTTGAAATTTTCGAAACAAAAACTATACTTTGCAGAATGCATACTATTTCTGCAATGGTCAAACTTCAAAGAAGACTTAAAATAAAGTTTACCTTACTAACTGTTCACATGGAAAATGTTTGCTAAATGAGCCTTGTATTTGTGTCGAATCCTTACCAAGTTTTCTCGCCATACCAATCTGTCATCCTGAAGCCAACATTGACCCATCCTGGACTATGTGCCCTCTTTGCTTCCATGCTTTTCCTTCTCATGGAATTTTGCACCACTTTGCACTGACACTTCGTTCTTTGCACCGATCGACACCAAAGGTATCTTGTGCAACATTTTGTCATCTTCTTTCAAAGATGAACTATTATCAGACTGAAACATATCATCATTTATATCAACAATAATATGAAAATGAAATTGTACAAAATCTTGTTGTTTAACCATCAACAAAGTTATATTTTGACTTGCATTATCTAGCCTTTTCAATTTCCCCCCGTGGACTAAAGAAGATTCTAGCTTCTTCTTATGTGCTCTCGCAATGTACTCTCTTCCATCCTTGAACAAGTGATACTTATTCTCATGGCGATGGAAGATTGCCTTTTTGTCAAATAAATATGGACTACCCAACACAACACTTGCAATGTGAAGCGGTACTACATCCAATTCAACTATGTCAACATAATGAGTTGTCATGGCGAAGCACAAGATGTACTTCTTTGAGACTTGTATGTTTGCATCCTTGCATATCCACCCAAGTGGATAAGGCTTTGGATGTGGAATTGTCTCAAGTTTCTTCTGTTTGACCACATCTTCTGAGATGAGATTAGCTTGAGACCCACTATCAAAAAGTGTGTCTCTCTTTGTGTGGTTTGACATTACCCTCACATGAAATAGCTCTATCCTCCTCTTTTCATTTTGAGTTTCTTTGTGACAGTTTAATGTGCTAGAACTGGGATTTGTTTCTTGTACAACCTCTTTCCCCTTTATGTTCTTTAATACCATGACAATACTTTTTGTCTCATCACCTGATTCAAACCCTAAGTCTTGTTCAACAGTTGCTACAGTTTTCTCCTTTTCTTTGGTTTGGTCTTTGGTTTTATATTTCTCTGGTTTCAGCTCCGGATGAAGCTTCCAATGATGGTCTTCATCATGGCTTGATTTTGAAGAGTTCTTGCAAAATAATTTCCCTTTTTCCTCTCTAGAGTTTGCAATCCTTTTTCTTTCTTTTCCTTTAAAATCACTACCCTCATTTCCATCAAAAGTGTTTTTCCCTCTAGTCTCTAAATGCGTAGCTTGTACACAAACTTCGCCTAGACTAACAGGAGTGAACATAAGGATAGTATGTTTAAGGTAGTTGTGCAAACCACCTACATATTTCAGCAAAGTGTCTTGACTTTGTAAGTATACCCTTAATAAGAGTGCTCTTCTCCTAAACTCTTGAGTGTATTCTTGAACACTTTGTCCTTTAAGTTGCCTAAAACTTTGCCAATTAATTATAGACTTTTGTAAATGAGCAAGAGGATAAAATTGCTTCTTAATTGTGGAAATAAATTCAACCCATAATAAAGTAAGCATACCAATTTTTTGAATTTATCCTTGGTCTTGGCTTCCCACCATACCAATGTTGCTCCATCCATTCTTAAAGAGACTAACTCAATCTTGGTGTCGTCATCATGTAAGTTCTAAATCCTTAAATAAACTTCCAACTATCTTATCTAATTTTCAAGTTTCTCTACATTGACTTCACCATTAAACATCGGTAATTCAAATTTAACATCTAGCTTTGAAAATGGACTTTTTCCAAAATATTTAGGCTTATGAGGTTGATTTACCGAGGTAGAGGATGAAGATGTAGAGGAAGAGGATGATGATGGAGATGGTGGATCGCCATTTCCTCCATGTCCTTTCTTTGAATTATCATCACCTTTATTTCCTCCTGAAGAGCCCTCTCCTTTCTGATGTTTAGACCCTTCTCCAAGCAACCTATCATTCCTTTCTTGGTATAATATTCTTGCCATCTCAGTCATGTCCAAAAATGATTTTTTGAATACCCGTTCTTCCTCTCTTCGATCCATGTCTTTAGGAACTCCCCCTCCCCTTTTAGACATACTTGAAGCTTCTTTTAAGGCTATTGAAGGTGAATCAGAAGGTGGAGATACTGGCACCCTGACCCTCCTTGGTTGAGGATTATCTTATGCTCTAACCAATTGTTTTTTCCCTCTTTGAAGCTTAATCCTGGTAAGCATTAAAACTTGCAAAACAATATAAAATATATTTGCACAAAACTAATACTCAAAACTGAGCTCCGATACCAACTGATCTAAAAATGAAACTACTTTTATTTGTTGTGCAAGGTATTCATTTCCATTAAATTATATGTTCAAACTATTACTGATGTCTTGCAATTGAAACAAAGTGTTTTTTGATAAATTTTTGAGTCTTATGTGTGAAGGAGGATTAATTCAATTTACTATTTATCATATCAAATCTAAAACATAGCAAGATAAATTCACATAATATATCATAGCAACTGATACGGTAGTTCACCCTCCTCGGCTACATTTGCCAGGTCCAAGGCTCCTAAACGGGCATGTCCTTACTCTTATTAGATGCTCAAATTGGTTATACAGTGAGAAGAAATCCTAAACAAGAAAAATAAGTTGTGAAAATGAGTTTAGAAGACAAAATTTTGTCAAGAATCACTTCTATTTCACCTCCAATGGCTAACCATAGCCTAATATAGCTCCAACACTCCCTATGCCCTAATGGCTCTCCAAGCTTCTTCGCTAAAAAAACACTTGAAGATAAGATCTATTGGCTCTAAAGCCTATACCATTGGCTCTGGAATTCTCATAATACCCAAAATAAAATAAAAAACTCACTCCAAAAGGATCTCCCTAGTGAAAGTTATGACCTCTTGAAGTTTTGTCCAGTTTCCCCTAAAGAAACTCCACTAAACTTGGCTTAATTGGAGTTAGCCGTGCTAAATTTGGCTAACTCCACCCACAATGGCACACTCTGCCAAATTTGTCAGAACTGTTAGAGGTGGAATTCAATGTTTACTATTGTGGTCATGTTGAGGAGGTAAATCCCCTCTACGGACAGAGGCGATCCCTACTAGCCCAGACCGGGTCTAGCAACAATCATACAACGCTACAACACAAGTTCCTAATTGCAAATTAAAGACCAATAATGAGGGCCTACCTAGATTCCAACGCTAGTGCTTGTAGAAGAGGTGATGCTCCCGTTCCTTTGCTCCGGTAGATCACTATCCCCATGATCCCCGTGAATGGACACCTGCACATACAAGAAACGACACAAACACAAACATAAAATCCAGCATATGCAACTATATATCAGTCAGAAAGGATATAACTCATCATCATCACAAAGAACAATAAGAGTGGAACCATAACCAATAGTCGTCTATTAATAATAAACAAAGAAGAATACAACCATAGTTCTTACGCTAGATTCTCCTTTGGCTAGGTAGTCAGTAGCACATGTCTTGCAAAGCTTGTTGGGAATAGGAACAAGCCTCTCTCTCTTTGCTTATTGGACAAGAATCTCCTTACATGGATTTGGCCTTATGGGAATGAAGAAGGCTCTTCCAGCATGAAGCTCTTGGAAACTTGACAATTCTCAATCTCTGGAACACTGGAACTAGATTGCCAAGGAAAATGGACAAGCTTTTATAGATGGACGAAGGGGAGTTGGGATCATCCATAATAATCATGGGATTGGCTTTATCACCAAGGAAGCTTCCATGAGATGTGGAAAACCACTTCCTCTCTATGGAAATCCGAAGCCAAACCACCCAACTCAAGATAGATCCAGTCCAGGAATTTGTTAGGATGAATCTTCCACCATTTATTTGTTAAAAAACACCACTGATTATGGTTGGCGTGAGTGCGAATTTGTGACAGAGCGCCAACTGGCACGCCCTCTTTGGAGGATTCCCCTCATTGGCGAGAGGGTTGCACTATGGAACCGCGCCAATGGAAAAAGGGTTATTTCTAGGGGTTTTAAGCAGGAGATGTCTTCAGGGCAAATGAAGTTCACGTTCAGGGGAATGCAATGCAAGTGTTTGTAGGTCATGTCACTTCTCATAGGTCTCAGAATGAGTCCTCCAAGATGCGGGAGAGGGGTAATAGGGATGGTGACAGATTGTTGTCGATTTAAGCCTGTGGTTCTGATCCTTCGTAATATTTTTAGGGGCTAGCCTGTTTTTTGCCCAAACCTTACCTTAAACAAAATTTATATATGATATGTGACCTAAGGTTGGTAAGAACCAATGTATAGGCAGGCCGGTCGGGCCTGTGGGCTGGTGGCCACCCAACCCGGGGTCGATTCCTACGAACATACAAATATTTTATCACCATCAACCTACAAACTTGGGGCTATATGGCAGCCTCTGGGCTTGCCACGTGTCATCCCCTGATTGGTCCTCCAAAACAAAATATTCCCGCGAATATTCTGGGGAATATTCAATGGAATATTTTGAGGAATATTCCTCAAAATATTCTTTTTTAATTTAATTTTTTTTTTAAATTCAAATTTGGTAGCTTTTTGGGCATTTTCAAAATGCGATAACTCCTCCATACGATCTTGGATTTGAGTTTCGTTCGTGGCTACAAGATCATTTTGACAAGGCCTATCCAGAAATTCTAGAGTGGCGAAAATTTTTCAAAGATCTTTCTCTTAACTTCTAAATTAATTTCTACCCCCTGCTCCCCTTAGTTTTTTTCCTACGTCAAGTCATGAACAGTCACCATAACGGTCACTTTCCATCTACCCTGCATGGTCTCTTCTTCAATAGTGCAGCTCCCCTCGCGCTTCTGCTGACACTGTGACAATCCTCCATTCTGCGTAGTACCCCAACTGCGCAACTCTACAACCTTGGCATTCTAGTTTATGGTCTCGTGCCTCCTTTGAGCTGCCTGGAGTGATAAGACTATGCTTCGTCCATATAGTCAGCTGGATGGATCCCCAGTGTATGGCATCAATCAGCTACCATTCAACTTCCCTTGGAATGGATCACCATTCAACTTCACTAAGTGAACTACTCCACCATCGGTAATCTCCTTGATGACATAGTGCCCCAGCCAATGCATCCAAAATTTTCCAGGAAATTTATGAATCTTGTTGTCATATAATAACACTAAATCATTTACCTTGAAGGTGCACAGTTTGATGTGTTGATTGTGCCATGCCTTTCTGCATTCCTTTTAAACTTGCTAATGGAATCTAGCGAGAAACCTATCCTCTTCTAGTTCTGTTAGCTGCATGAGCCTTTCTTCCATGGCTTCGTGATCCACCATTCCTTTGAATTTTGCTATGCACAGACTAGGTACAATCTATTCCATTGGCATCACATCTTCAACACCATAAACCAACCTAAAAGGCATTTTTCTAGTTAACTTCCTGCAAGTTATTATGTAGGCCCATAGCACCATGGGTATGCACAAATCCCAATCATTTATTTGTGCATTGCAAACCTTCATCAGTGTGCTCTCTAGTATCTTATTAAATGCTTCTACTGATCCATTACCATGTGGGTGATATGGCATACTCTTCTGATGGTAAACCTGAAATTCCTCTATCAACACGTTGATCATTTCATTAAGAAAATGAGTACTACAAACACTCATTAAAATTTTTGAATAGAAAAACCTTGTTAGTACGTACTCAAAGATGAATTTTAATGTTTTTGTGCTTCTACATTCCTCTAAAGGTTGCGCCTCCACCCATTTGGTTAAACACTCAGTCGACGAATGATGTACCATGTACTTGTCTTCTTCCCTGGAGACTGAATTGGTCCCACAAATTCAATCACCCATTTCTCGAAAGGTTGTAACAATATCTATGGATTCAAAGGCAGCTCATCTCTCCATCATGGTCTGCTAGTCCTTTGGCATGCATCGAATGCCCTACAATATTCTTTTGAATCCTTATGCATTGTCAGCCACCACAACCCAGCACGTAGAATCTTCTGGACTGTTGCTTTTCTCACATGATGTCCTCCCACAACTCCTCCATGAGCCTTAGTGAGGATTTTGTTTCATTCAAATTCTAGCACATAACATCATAGTATTTCATCTGATCCCATTTTATACAAGTGCCCTGTAATGACAGAAAAGTCTCTCTGCACACCACAAATTCCTTCTTTTGTTGTCTAATATGTCCTTTTGGATCTGTTCCCATCATTAGGAAGTGTATAATATCTTCAAATTGACTATCCACAATACGCACTACAAAGAGCTACGCATCATGTAGTCCTTCCTCCAAATTAATAGGCTCCTCTCCTGTTTCAATGCGCGACAAATGATCCAATCTAGCATTCAATCATCCTAGTTTCAAAATAACTTCAAAATCATATTCTGGAAATAACAAGCTTGTTCACCAAGTACTTCAATTCAGAATGGTCTGTATATGTCCGCCTAGAAAGTAGTGCCAGAACTTTTGGAGCACGTATACCATAGCCATATCTTCGCGCTCTCCCATTGAATAATTCTTCTCAACTTTAAATAGATTTTTAATTTCAAACGCTATAGGATGATCCAATTCTCTCTCGCCAACCTATGCCAGTACTACTCCTAGTGCAATACATGACATGTCGACATGCACATGAGATTCCTTCTTCTAATCTGGGAAGACAAGGATCGACATGGTGACCATTTTCTTTTTGAGAACATCTAAGCTCCTCTCACATTCTTCATTCCAGTAGAATGTAGCATCCTTCTTTAACAGTTTCTCCATCGGTGCAGTGATCTGGGCATAGCTTTTGATGAACTTTCTATAGTACCCTATATGCCCAACGTCATGCATAGTTGTTTCACACTTCTTAGTGCCTCCAAATTTACTATAACCACCATCTTCATAGGGTCTACCATCAAGCTCTATCTGCATACAATGTGACCAAGCAAGATCCCAAAAGGGACATAGAAAAAACATTTCTTCATATTGAGTGTGATCTGGTACCTCTGACATGTATCTAGCATCAAGCACAGACTTGCTACATGGTGCTTTACTAGTCCAAACATGGTCCAATCGTCAAATTATACCTCCAGAAATCTGTCAATGAAATATTTGAACATTTCGATGAATACGTGTGAGAAGACCGCCGACGCATTCTTCAACTCAAAAGGCATCACCATATACTGGGAGCATCCCCATTCAATCACGAAGGTCATCTTACTTCTATGCTCTGCTGTGATCTTGATCTGATGGTACCCTGAGAACCCATTAGTAAACAAATGTGCTTCTTGGCCACCAACATTATCCAACATGTCATTGGTGAATGGAGTTGGGAAAGGATCATTCACAGAAGTGTCATTGAAGTTCCTGAGATCTATGTATATTAGTATCTCATCCTTCTGTTTCTTGTCCTAAACTACCATTGGGATTACCCAATCAGACTCTTCTACGGGTTCAATGATGACTGTTGCAACAATTTTATCCAACTCCAAGCAAACCCTTTCTTTATACTTCGGTTCGAGGTGGTAAGGCCTTTGCTTAAGTGGCTTCACATATGGCTTTAGAGTGATCTTCATGACATCCAAGTCCCCTATTATCCCTTTCAGATCTGAAAACATCATGGGGAACAAATCTTGATATTCATGGAGCAATTCGATGACCTTATCTACAGTTGCATCATCCCAGTAGTCCCCAATATGTGCAAGCTTCATCTCTACCTCCATACTAATATTCACCTGTCTAGTTTCGAGTGTCTCAATGATGTTTGGATTCTCTAGTTGTAGTCCTTCAACTTCGTGCTGACCTTCAGTCTTCAGAATGTTAATATTCCTTTGGTCTTCATCTTCTTCTTCCACTGTCACATTGTAGCACTCCAACGTGTGGCTCAGCTGGGTAGTCCAATCATGTTGAATCAAATCTAGAGGATCCTCTCGTATCCTAAAGATTGTTTCCTTGACCTCCTCCAACGCTTCATCAATACAGTCAAACCCATCCTCAAATCTAAACATCATAAAAATTCCTTGGCGCAAAGCATCCCATTCTTTAGTGCCATGGCTGAGCTCCATCTCCAAGTACCAATTCATCGATATAACATCCCATGTATGAAAAAAAAGATGTACCCACTTCAGATGAGGCTCTACTCCATAATATTTAGTCCATTTGCCAAATGGTCACGTGAATCACTCCTCCCATCGTATTTTTATGTTAAGTTCCCACACTTCTTCGTCATTCTTCCATTCCTCCCTTGCTTCATTTATCCAATCTAGTTGGATAATAGAAATGCCACACAACAATGCTTCCACATGCTCATCCTTTCTTGAGAGTGCATTTGCCACCACAATTTTCTTCCCTTTTTTGTAGATGATTTCAAAGTCATAACCCAACATCTTTGTGACCCACTTTTGTTGCTCTTCAGAGGATAATTTTTTTTCTAAAAAGTATTTAAGGCTATCATGAGCTGTTTTTACCTTGAAGTGTCTTCCCATTAGATAGGGTCGCCATTTCTTAAGTGCATGGAGTATTGCCAACATTTCATTCTCATAAATAGCTTTATGTAAAAACTTTTCTTT
>APFE030304763.1:3502-14765 GCA_000404065.3 Pinus taeda | reverse complement strand
TAATTGCTTTTGCTGGAGGATACAGATTGAACTTCTTTGTCAAATTACCATAAAAAATATACATATCCCCAGACCTACAACTGATAAAAGCATCAGCTGTGGCTAGCCAAGGTCTTCCTAAGATGAGAGGATGTCCTAAATTACTCTTGGGAGTTAAAATCATGAAATCTACTGGATATTCCCAAGAGTCTAAGGAGACTAAAATGTCTTCTAATACACCATCTCGTTTAATAATTGATCGATCTGTAAGTTGAAATAAGGTAGGTGTTACAGAAAAATATCGTCACCTTGATTATTTGCAGTCGGTGTAGGTCTATCATTACCTATAAAACCTTCCTAAGCAAGTCTTAAACCTCAACTCTTCAAAGCAAGCTTGAGAAACGAGAGAAAGACATCAAAAAAGCAATGTAACTCTGGTTCCGCACTTTCTCTTACTTTTGCCTGCGGGCACCTTTTGTTCAAGTTATTTGCGTACTTATATGCTCTGTATGTAAAGGGGAGGGTGCGTACCCCTGTAAAAGTCAAAGGCGCAATCTTTATCTTAACAAACTCATCTTGGGTTAATTCTAGAGTTTTCTAGAAGCATTTGTTACGTGGATTGTTCGCTCCAAGTGGTTCATGCATCCCATCATAGGAGGAACTAATCCCTTGTTGAGAGGA
Organism: Pinus taeda; assembly: GCA_000404065.3. Taxonomy (NCBI): domain Eukaryota; kingdom Viridiplantae; phylum Streptophyta; class Pinopsida; order Pinales; family Pinaceae; genus Pinus; species Pinus taeda. Next base: position 14,105 of record APFE030304763.1, on the reverse strand, counting down.
GTTATCCCTTTGAAGGAGGACTCTATCCCTTTGAAGGAGGAGCTGGTAAATGATCTCCATTGCACTATAAATTGAGGCATTGGGTCAGTGGCCAGGGAGGTTAGAAGCTGAACTTTTGAGGGTAAATGCTAGTGAAATCAAGACTTCCTATTTGAGCTTAAGAGGAGAGATCACATACCTTTTTGGCTTCATTGAGGAGTGAGTGAAGCTTGTCAAAGTAGAGGAGACTTCTTGTTGGACCCTGGGAGGAGCTTGTACAGCGTCAAGGCAAAGGTTGTAAGGTTCTTCTCTTTTTGAATTAATACAATCAAGCTCATTTTTCTCAACAAGTATCTCATGTTATTTGTTTCATGGACTCCTTGACTTTCATGTTAAATATGTTTTATAATACTGGTTATTAAGGTGCTATTTAGTCGTTTTCCTTGTTTGTGCTTGCAGGTTTGCGACAAAGGAACTTACTTGGATCAAAGGAGCGAAGGCATGTCCAAACTTGCGTTGGACATGAGGTAGGCCTTAAACACATTTGTTTGCCATTATTTATAAAGAGCATTTAGAGAAAGATAGTGTCTAGTTGGTTTGTTTTTCATTAGGTCTTCATTAGATTCTAGGAAGGTCTATCATGTCTGCAAGATCGACTCATTCCGCGTGACAAAATGGCGACTTCGCTGGGGACTTGATTGTTTTCCTCGTTTTTCTTTGACTTGAGAAACTTGCCTTTTTGTTTCTGTTTTTGGCTTGTTGTGTGTGGCTTTGGGTAGACTTAGTGGATTTAGCTTCTTTTTTTAATTTTTCATTACTTTGGTTGAAGTCCGCAGTCTTCACTTGTATCACAGTGCGTACATGTACGCACTTTTACTTTGTGCACAGAGCGTACACGCACCTGGGTGAACTCTGCACCTGCATACCCTCCTAAATTTTTGAAAATTTTGACTTTTGCTCTTTTAGTTAGTTTTATTTTGTTTTTCTATTGGTTATCCTCTGCCCATACCTGCATGTGACTGGTTGAAATCCTTCCTTGGTTTAATTTCATTAGCATTAAGGTTTTAGGTGAAATTCCTAGAAGTTTTGCTTGTTGGGCTTTTTTTTTCGATTTGGATGTGTAGTGGCTCTAAGCTTAGAGGCTGTAGGGACTTCAGATCACCTTAGTGTCTACCAGTCTTCTTGAGAGTCTGACCTTTATGAAATCTCCCCTTGTTGAGAAATCCGCTTTGAGTTTTCTCTTTTCAAAACTTCGATAAGCTTGTGATTGAAAGTTTGGATTTTCATTTTTAAAAAGGAATACAAAATTGGTTGTTCTTGACTTATTTGTGATTCTGAAAAAATTAGTCCTTGGTTTGCTTGTGACCAAGTAAAACATCCTCAAAAAGACTTTTTGTGAGCTTTTTACTTCAAATAGGGTTTTGTTAGTTTGTAGATCTTAAGTTTGCTTTATTCAATAGTTTTCTCAAAGATTTGCTGTAGTTATAGTTTTAAATGTTTTTTAACAAAAAATGAAAGGTCTCTTTTGAAAAAAGATTGTTCTTAGTAGCATTTGAGTTTTCGAATGAAAAGAGAAATTCTTGTGGAAATAATTAGTTGTCTTGTTTTTTAGTGCATTGAAACGAATACTCTTATCTTGATTTGATCGTTAAAGAAAGATTTGTGTTTTTAAGTATTTGCATCTTCCAACTCTTTCTTAGCTAGAAATTCATTGAAGAGAAAAGATTAGTTAGTCATCTTAAGTGCATTTTTGTAGTGATTTTGAGTCAAGTCTTTACACCATAAGTTTCATCTCCATCACCTTTTGACTTAATCAAAAACCACTAAAAATCACGCTTAATATAAAATCAATCTAGCAAATTTTTTTGTTTCTAGGGCTCTGATACACCAATATAGCTTAGGCTAGTATCTTGGAGTAGGGAGTAATTAACTCTCCAAGATAGTAAAACAAACAAGTAGTTATATCTTGCGGTAGGAGAGAAATCCAATTGTTGCATCTATGCTCTGGGAAAGCTCCTCTTAAAGGAGAAGCACGAGATCGTGTCCGAACCAGTGTGGGAATCAATCCTTCCTCATTGGGAACGACGCCAGATATTCACGTATTACAAACGGTAAACCTCGGACATTGTTGAGGAGCCTGGGGTCACTTGTTGGTAAACCTTGGTTTATGTCAAGGAGCCTTCAAGGGGATTGAGCTTATTACTCTGCCCTTGCGTGCGTATCAGATCGTAGACTGTTCCCCTAGGTATATTTGTTTATGTTGGTAACCATAGTGACCATATTCTATAGGATTCTTCCTAAGGTGAAGGTGGTGGGAAGATCCCACTGTACCTGGAGAAAACGTCGGCTAGACTCACTTGGATTTTTTGGGGGGTTCTCTTCACTTGAGACGGTTAAGTGGAGAAACTTGTGCCAGTCTATTCATTAAGCAGGTTGCCGGGGTAATTGTTCCAACCGCTATTTCTGTATCGAACTCTGCGGCATTGGATTTCATCACCAACTAGTGTTTTCGGTACGGAAAGTTACTGTTTGTGTGTGATTGATCTCCTAGATTCTTTAGGCATGTGATTCAATTTGTTTTGTTCTTTAGAGGCTTTAGGTGGTTTTCATTGAGATTTTACTTTGTTTTCATGTGAAGTAGTTAAAAGTTTTTAACCGTGGCTGAATTATCGAGGAAGTCCCATAGACTTCTGGGCCAACCTCCTGAGTTTTCACCAATCCAGCTTGAAGGGCTACGGGCCCTGGTAACTCCTAGAGACAGTAGAAGTGGGTCACCTGAAAGAGGAGAATCTGCTTTGGTGGGATATAATCATGGTTTTTCAGCGTTAATAGAAGATTATAGTACACAGTCTGTATCTGTTTCAGAAGTTACTGGTAGTGTTGCATCTACTAGTGATATAGGTGAAGAACCTGAAATATCTGAACTCGAATCTGAAATTGCTGCTACTCCCATATCAGGGTTTGCTTCTCCAGCTTCTAGTGGTCCTAGTTCACCTAGGGTAGAAGCAATAATTACCCAAGATCTTCCTTCTGGACTAATAGCTATTGAAGAACTTGCTATTTCGGACAACGAAGAAGGCATCCCTATTCCAGAAGATCGACCTACCTTAGACCTTAGGGAGCATGAATCAATCTTTTACAGTCCACCTAGGAGCAGTGCTTGGTATCTTTCATTGACTAATTTTTTGGAAAACCCGGGACTAAGTTTCTCACCACCTCGTATTTCTTATCACCCAACACCTAGAGGTTGCTATCCTCCGTTGAATATGTCTAAGCAGTCGTCCATGTTTTCTCAATCTCTGGAAGCCTTTTTGTATGGCGGTCCTTCTATTCCCGCTGGGTATCAGTCCATGTCTGGTACTTTTTCAGGAGCATCTCCTCAACCTATTGAACAAAAGTTATTAATTGGAAATAATGGTACTAAACCATTGAGTGTAGAAGATATTCTCATGATGTCAGGTTCTTTTCCCAATCCTCAACTGCAAGGTGGCCAGTCTTCGCCTGGGGGGCAACCTCAAGGTACCCAGTATGTGCCTGGGGGGCAACCTCAAGGTACCCAGTATATGCCTGGGGGGCAACCTCAAGGTACTCAGTTTGCGCCTGGGGGGCAACCTCAAGGACAGTACATACCTACCGGACAATACGTTCCTCAAGGTCAACCCCAGACAGTATGTACCTCAAGGTCAGCCTCAGTATCAATATGTACCTCAAGGTCAACCTCAGTATCAATATGTACCTCAAAGTCAACCTCAATATCAGTATGTACCTCAAGGCCAACCCCAGTATCAGTACGTGCCTCAGGGTTATCAACCCCAAGGTTAGTACCCAACTCAAGGTTACCAACCACCTGCGGGTCAATCATATTATCAACCCTACCCTCAACCCGGTTATGGTCCTCAATATCCTCAACCTATTATGGGTCCATACCTCGGAACAAATTTAGTGTGGGATACATATCAATCTCAACAGGTTTTGCAACCAAATGCGTAGTTGTCATCTCAAACTGGACAACCCTTGGTTTCTGGTTCATCCCAGCAACCTGTCCAGTCTACTGTTCAAACTTCTGCACCTTCTGTAGTTTCTCAGTCTGGGCCTAGTACACCTCGTACTCCACCTCAAACGTCTGCTGCAACTACTGCAACATCTGCTGCATCTACCCCACCTTCTTCTGGAGTATCGATAGCTCCGGTTTCTACTGTCCCTGCATCTACTCCTCAGACATCTTTACCTCAGTCTAGACCCACGGTCCACACTTCAGTTCAGATGTCTGTAGGAAGTACGGTTGCCACCACTCAACCTCAGTTTAATCAACAACCATACTAAGGACAATACCAATACGGTCCTGCTACGCAGCAACCAACCTATCAATATCAACCGTACCCTGGGTATACATACCAACAACCTCAGCAACCCTAGTATGGTCCGGTTAATCCTGGTTTTCCAGGAGGACAGAATATCCCAATGTGATTCCAATTCCTAGTTATCTTGGATATCCTCCTCCTGGGGCTGGCCTGCAGACCTAGAGTTTTAGGGACCCTAATCGTCAGTTACCGTTTATCGCAACTTTGGACTTGCTTGACTTGACGCGCCTTACGAACGATCCAATTAACTATCTTCAGTATTTGCCGCATAAGTTGCCCAGTGATATTCCTAAGTTCGAAGGTAAGCCAGGAGAGGACCCATCGAACCATGTGATGACTTATCACCTCTGGTGTGCGTCTAATTCCATTTCAGATGATTCAATTCATTTACAATTTTCCAGCGCACTCTAATTGGTCTTGCGGCCAAGTGGTACATTGAGTTACCGCGAGCCACTTTTTATAACTTTAGTTAGTTAGCTACTTCGTTTTTAACTCATTTTCAGTTGCCAGTCAGATATGACAATGGCATGGAATTATTAACTTCGTTAAAGCAGTCAACGTCCACTTACATTTTAGATCATATTCATGAATGGAGACGTTGACGACGTTTAGTGAAAGTTTATCCCGGATCAGATCTTACCTGAATGGTTTGTAAAATCTTTACTGCCCAAGATCACTGAAGATGTAGCTAAGGCCGGAGTCATTACTGAGGAGAAAGTAATTGCTCAAGCACAATACCTTGACTTACTTTATACTCAGTCGGGTACGTTACACGAGAAAATCCCTGATCTACCCAAACAAAATCAAATCGTTGTTGCTCCTTCAGGGTCTCATGCCGCTGATGGTATGATTGGTACAATTAATACCAAAAGTAAGAAGAAGTCTTCCAAGAATTCTTCTCCTATCATAACCTTGCCAGATTCCCCAACAGGAGATTCTTCCGCGGAACTTTGCGCCGATATTCATGTTGTAGATTCATCTACAGCTAAATCAAAAACCGGTGGTAAGAAGAAAGGGAAGAAAAAGATAAAACAGATAAGAATTCGAAAGAGAAACCCGAAAAAGCGGAATCAACTGATGAAAAATGAAAACCTCGTTATCCGTGTCTCATCTGTGATGAAGAACATTTTACGAGAGACTGACCTCATTGTGCAGAGGTTGCGAAAATTGTCAAAGGTTCCCAAACTCCTGCTGTTTTGAAGGATCCTTTTCCAAATCAAGACAGTAAGATGATAGGTTCGTCCTCCAGTGCCAATGAAGAACCCATATTGATGATGTCCCATGTTAGGATTGTGACTCGATCGCAAGATTATGGCTGTGAAAAGTCCTGTTGATGGTAAAGAAGCAGAATCTTCTCATTCAAATCCATCAACCTCAGCTCCCGGTCCCAATCCACTACAGATCGAGAAACCTAATCCAGACTTAGTAATCAAATCGCCCGCCAAGGGTATACTTTGAAAGTCTGCTTTCAATCCACATGCGAGAGCGGCTCAGAACTATAACATTGTTGAGGATTTAGTTGTTTCACCCTCAGCAATGTCGGCTTTGGAAGTGCTGCAATCATGTCAGCACAACGCAATACTTTTGTCGGCTATAGGACTGTTGACATTCAGGCCCGAACCTATAATCTTTTGATCTAGAAAATAGATGCACCGCGCCTTACCTCATCAGATGGCGTGTCCAGATTCCAGTGATAGTCAAAAACAGACCTGGTTCTAGGACTGGTGATTTGATGAGGGAGCTTCCACGTGTATTATGTCAATACAGTGTTGGAGATCACTTGGTTCTCCTTCACTAAATCAATCCCCGATGATTCTAAAGGCCTTTGATGGCCGTGGGTTTCATCCTTTTGGTATTCTACAGGATCTACCTATAGGGGTCGAAGGTAAAACCGTTAATCTAGATGTGGAGGTGGTTGATGCCCCTCTAGATTACAACCTTTTCTTGGGTCGTAGTTGGTCTTACACTATGACAACTGTTGTTTCATCGGTCTTTTGGCTTATAAAGTTCCCTCATAATGGAAAGATCGTAACCTTAGACCAGCTGTCTTACTTTTAATTCGACCCAGCCTTTGCTGAGAGCATTCAGCATGTTGGTAAAGCGACGATCCCATATAAGGATGTTGGAGTAGGACTAGTTAAAGATTCCGATTTACTGGGCACTTTTCCTTTTCCTCCTATCAACGCATCATCTTCTACTGCAACCATTCATATGATTTCATCAGATACCATTGTTAATGATGATCCTTGGATCATACCTTCTGAATCTGAGATAGACTCATTTGGTACTTCTATGCCTTTGAGTCCGTATGAACTTGCGTATCAGACCGTGTAGTCATTTTCTGACACAACATCAACCCAAATCGACCTAATGAATGTGGTCCATGAGGAATCGCTTTCGACATCGAACTCGGATTCAATAATGTTTTTTGAACTTGTTCAAACTGATGAGAAAATTCGTGAAATCCTATGCATTGATGAGCTACCATGGGAAGATCTTCATCACAGATCTTCGTTTTTACCCGAGGGCGATCGTTTTGAAAATGATTTTTCATCAATTTTTACGACTGAATATGTCAAAGATGCTCAGAATCCAATGAAACATCTTGATTCCGAGTTAAACTTGGGAAATATTTCTCGAACTATTCCCCTTGACATTTCGGTTAAGCCTGGAATTGTTGAAAACGTTCATATAGGTGCCTCCTGTATGGAAGATGAAATTCAAACATATAAGGCCCTATTTCAAGAATTCCGTGATGTGTTTGCTTGGTCATATGAGGAAATGCCAAGAATTGACCCCGTAATTGTAGTTCATGAAATCAAAACTTACCCGGATGCTAAACCCGTCCAGCAACGTTTGCATCAGATTCACCCAAGAAAAGCTGTTGCGATTAAATCAGAAGTTGAAAAATTACTCAAAGCAGGTTTCATTTATCCGATCCCGTTAACGGATTGGGTATCGAATATTGTTCTTGTTAACAAAAAACAAGGGACAATAAGAATATGTATTGACTATAGGGACATTAATCGAGCATGTCCAAAGGACAATTACCCTACTCCCTATATCAATCAAATCATTGACGATTGTGCCGGCAGCGAAATTTTCTCCTTAATGGATGGTTTTTTCGGATACAATCAAATCAATATTCTACCTGCTGGTCAACCAAAAACGAAATTCATTTGTCCATGGGGGACATTTGCTTATTGCAAATTACCTTTTGGCCTCAAGAATGTCGAGGCAACTTTTCAACGGGCCATGTCTTATGCTTTTCATGATATCAAGCACATTGTGCAACCCTATCTCGATGACTTGCCTGCTCATTCATTACATCGAGCTGATCATCTCGTCCATTTAAGAGCAATCTTTATGAGGTGTAGGCATTATCGGATTAGGTTGAACCCCCACAAGTGTGTTTTCTGCATTGAAACGGGTCGGTTACTGGGGTTTATTGTTTCGAAAGCCGGCATTCGGGTCGATCCCTCGAAGTTTGAAGCCATTATCAAATTGCCTCCTCCTTCGAGTCTTCACCAACTCCAAAGTTTGCAAGGGAAAGAAAGCTTTTTACGTCGATTCATCCCTAACTACGCCGAGATCACAAAGGGTTTTACCCGGTTGTTGAAGCAGAATACTTCATTGTTTTGGGACGAGATAGCTGAGAAATCTTTTGATGCGCTAAAACACGCGTTGACCCATGCACCGTTGTTGCATCCTCCCAACTACAACCAAGACTACTTCTTGTATCTCGCCGCTTATTATTCCACCATCAGAATGGTGTTAGTTCAAGAAGATGAATTCGGTACTGAACATTGATATATTACCTTAGTCACATGCTAAATCCAACTGAGTTAAAATACTCACATGTGGAGAAATTGGCGTTGGTAGCTATTCATGCTGTCCAACGTTTTCGTCATTACATTTTACTATGTAAGACTACAGTCATTTCTGATTGCAACCCTATGATCTATATTTTGACCAAGCAATTGCTAGGGGGCAAGTACTCCAAATGGATTGTTATCCTGCAAGAGTTCGACTTGGAGTTTGAAAAGTCTAAGTCAAATAAATATTTAGTTTTTGCGGAATTAATGTGTGACTTCCCACATGCTGACACGGAAACTGTGGCGGAGGAGCCCATTGCGGACGAATCCTTGCTTCTAATCAGCACTTTAGATCCGTGGGACAGGGATATCATCGTTTATCTCCAAACCCAATCCTTTCAGCTAGATATTTCACAATCGGACCGTCGAAAAATACGATTCCAGTCCCAACAATTCAAAATTATTGGAGATACTATTTATCGTCGTGGGGCGGACTCTATTTTTCGACGTTGTTTGACTCATGAGGAAGCTGAAAGGGTCCTAAATGACTGTCACTCTAGAGTGTGTGGTGGTCATATGTCGGGGTATGCCACAGCCCAAAAGATATTGCGCGCTGGCTATTTCTGGCTGTCCATGTTTAAAGATTGTATTATTGCGGTCTGAAAATGCCACAACTGCCAAATTTTTGATCGAAAGATGCACGCTCCACCTGCTCCTCTTCACCCTATAATTGTCGTTGGTCCTTTTGCCAAATGGGGTATCGATTTTATTACATGTAACCCTCACTCGGACGGGGGGCATGCATATATTATCCTTGCGGTAGATTATTTTACCAAGTGGGCCAAGGCGATGCCTACATTTGAGGCAAATGGCAAAACAACTGCAATTTTCGTATTCAATCATATCATTGCTAGGTTTGGTGTTCCACAAGCGAATTATCACTGATCACGGGTGTCATTTTCGAAACATTATGATGACTGAACTTACAGGCCAGCTTGGCTTGCGTCACGACAGTTCAACTCCTTATTATCCATAAGCTAATGGCCTGGTTGAAGCCATCAACAAAGTTCTAGTCATCATGATCTGACAAATCATTGGGATTCATCGGTCGAATTGGCATAATATGCTATTTTCAGCGCTGTGGGCATATCGAACCTCAGTTAAAACGTCAACAGGGTTCACTCCTTTCCAACTAGTTTATGGTTTGGAAGCTCTGTTACCTATTGAGTGCGAAATCCCAACATTGCAAATGGCCATCGAGTAACTTCCAGCCACTTCCGAAGAGAAAAAACGTTTGTTATACTTGGCTCAGCTAGATGAGAATCGACGTGATGCTGCATTAGCGATCGTATCTCATGCAAAACGTATTAAAGCTCAGTATGATCGAAATGTGACCCCTCGAAATTGTTCGGAACGAGATCTAGTCTTATTGTACGATCAAGCAAATGATAAATTAGGCGCTGGAAAATTCGTGCCTATGTGGCATGGTCCCTATGTTGTCAAGTGAAAGCTAGCGAAATGGGCCTATGAATTGGTAGACTTTGACGGGGTCTCTTTAGGTAAACCCAAAAATGGTCTTTACCTGAAGAGGTATTATTCTTAAAATGAGTGTGGAGATTGTTTAGTTAGGTTAATTTTTCTTCTAGCTGGTATGTTTTAGATTAAAAAGTGTGCTTAGCTTAGAGAGTGTTTTTCGTCGTTATTCCCGCTTATCTTGGTTTTACTCTTGATGTCGCAGATTTCGACGCCTCTCCAAACATACATTGGTTTCGCTGATGGTGCTTGTCGTAGTACACGGAATATTTCTTCCGCAGTTTGGGTTATCTATTCGCCCTCTGACGAGTTGGTATCTATGCATGGGGTAAGCCTCGGTCAAACAACAAACAACATTGCAGAATATAGTGCAGTGGTGGAGTTATTTTCTGAATCTATTTCATTTGGGATTCGGAGTTTGGTAGTGAGGTTAGATTCTGAACTCGTTGTATTACAGCTTAATAGAGTATACGCCATTAGAAATCCAGTTTTATTAAGATTATTTTTTAGAGTGCATCTCTTGGAACGTGAATTTGACTATATTGAATATCAGCATATTGCAAGATCTTTGAATACATTATCAGATGCAATTGCTTCTCAAATGTTAAGTAGACATGTGCGATAATCATACAAGTAAATTTAAAAACATTCCATAAACATGTTTAACAAGACAAGCTAGTTATAACGATATCATATATATAGGAGTGTGTCAAAAAATACATCGCCCTCGATCATAGGTTGTAAAACACCTTATGATCGGCAAAAATGATAGGTACAAAAAGTAAAATGTCATGTGTGACTACATAAGCGATCATCCCATCATTGGTGATGATCTTGATACGAAACCACTGCACGGGCCACCTTACAAAGGAACCTCCTAAAAGGTCCGGGGACTCCAATCACATAGCGCTGAAG